>CM076583.1:584814891-584986108 GCA_034641835.2 Pinus albicaulis
ACTCTCCATGGCGAGCAAGAGCTTTTGAACTATGTCTGTTGAGCACACCCATAACATCATAGTTCTGCCTGTGAGGTGCGAGATCTGGATTTGAAAGGCAGAAGAAGGTAGATTTAGGGAACCCGGGCTGCCGATATGCGTTGCAAAGCCTAGATCTAGGAGACCCGGGCTCAGTTCTTTTATCTCGAAGGTATCACGCCATATCCAGTCCTCGTTTCGAAGATTCGAGGGTTCAGGGATCATCTGCTCTCCTCTTTCCAGGTGGTTGGTGTTCTTCCGGTGAGGAGAGGTCTAAGGCAGGAGATCTTTGCACGTAACGGCTCTCACAGGGCTTTATATCCTTGGGCGTAGATCCTTTTATGTTAGGAGGCTATACGTAGGAATGATTGTAGGAGAAATCGATGGCGGCAGCTGGGAAGGAGTTATCTGGACGCTGTGATCCGCAGATCCAAACGAGGCCTTGATGGCGACAACGACAGAGAGAAGGTTCGCCATGGCAGGGGATCTAGGCTTTTTCTTCGGTTCACAAAAGAAAAAAACCATTTCATAGGAGCATTTTACTGATGTCTTCATAGGGAATTTAAAGGATAACATCAAACATGAGGTTTTCCTTTGGGAACCTAAGTCATTGGAGAATGCATTCATGGTGGAAAGAAAAAGTTGAAAGAAAAAATATGGAAATAAGGAGGTCTAACACTCACATATATAAATATGGAATTGTTTTCGCTCCTAGCCTCCAACAACCTACAAGGTTGACACCACAACAACTGGAGGAAAAAAGAGAAAAAGGGCTTTGTTACAGCTGTGATATAAAATAAACTAAAGGTCATAAGTATGTTGAAAATAAATTATTTTACAAATATTGTGAAGAGGAGGAAGAAAAATAACAAGAAACATCAAAAGAAGAAGATTTACATTAGGAACCAAATCCAGGGGTTGAAAAAGAATAAATGAATTCGACCATATCATGTAATGATTTGGCGGGAATTATCACCCCTCAAACTCTCAATATAGAAGGATATATCAAGAAGAAAAGGGTAATAATGTTGATTGATTTAGGTAGTATCCATAATTTTATTCATTGTAATATAGCCAAGGATTTGAATTACTTTCTATATATAACACCAAAGTGTCAAGTGATGGTTATAGATGGATGAACTATAAATTTCTCAAGGAAATGCCATAGTATAAATATAACCACAGGGGAATATTTATTGAATAGTCCAATGCTTTCCATGCCAATGGGTGGTGTATGTGTGGTATTAAGAGTCTCATTGTTACAATCTTTGGGGATTATGGCTTTTAATTTCCAATAAATTTTCTTGATTTTTTTTGGGAAGGAAAGGAAATTGAATTAAGGGGTATCGTAGGGAAACTTGGGAAGATAATCAACTATAATGGCATGAAAAATCTTTTGAAGAAGGAATAATGAGGGGTATTTGCATAATTATTCACACTAGATGTTCAAGAATCTAAGTTATCCATTTCTTCAGATCTCCAAAGTGTCCTTAACAATCATTCTAAGGTATTTGACACTCCCACATGTCTCCCACCTATTCATGATCATGATCATACTATTCACTTGATTCCAGAAAGTGTTCCTCCAAATATTAGACCTTATAGATATCCCTATGCCCAAAAGCGTGAAATTGAATGTATGGTTGTATAAATTTTAGAGGTTAGCATGTGATTGCTTCGATTATTCATTATCTTTTAATTTTTTCTACATGCATCTGAGGTTGTATAGATATACAGGAAATGAAAGGTTATTGATGATGATAATGTTGATGTACGTATGTCTCTCTTGTTCTGAGGCTCCCGATAATTATTTTGATAGAGGTGAATATATTCAACCTAGCCAAAGCTATTTCTATTATCTAGTAGTATTGGTGCACAAGAAGGATGGATCATGGCATATGTATCCAGATTATAGAGAGCTCAGCAAGCTCACTATTTAAAATAAATTTTCCATTCTTGTCATTGATGAATTATTGGATGAACTACATGGAGAATTTTACTTCACCAAGTTGGATCTTCATTCAGGATATCATCAAATTAGAATGAAGGTGGAATACATTCTGAAGACAACATTCAGGACTCATGAAGGTCATTATGAATTTTTGGTTATGCATTTTGGCCTTACTAATGCACCTTCCATATTTCAAGGTTTGATAAATTCCACTTTCAAAACCTTTCTTAGAAAATTTGTGTTAGTATTTTTTGATGATACACTAATATACAAGAAGTCTTGGAAAGATCATGTTAAACATGTTGAGAGGGTGCTTAAACTATTCGAGGAGAAATTTTTTTATGCAAAACCCTCCAAATGTTTCTTTGGGGTATATGAAGTGGAATATTTGGGCCATATTGTATCTCATGAGGATGTTAATGTATACCGTAACAAATTAAGGCCATCAAGGAATGCAAAATCCCCACAAAATTAAGGCATATTTGAGGATTTATCGGGTTGACAGGGTATTATCACAATTTTGTCAGGAATTATGGGAAAATAACATCACCTCTAACAACATTAATGAAGAAAGATGCATTTTTTTGTGCTACAAAAGCAGCTAAAACCTTTGAACATTGTTGTCCAAGTAAATCCCCTTTGTGGATAGAGGTGATCCCTACGTCATTGGAGAATGCATTCAATAAAACGGGAACATACTAACATCTACCTTACTAGATTGTAAATGAAATTCAGAGTAAGGAAGATGACCTACCTTGTCCTGATGCTATGTTGTCATCTTCCGTTGAAGATTCTTGATCCGTCGCTTTTCTCAAGCTCGATGCACACTGCTACCAACGTTCGATTACCTGTATAGAAAATCAAGACACCATGACAAGCGTAAAGTCACGACAAACGTAAAACAATTACAACCTATCTAACTGATCAAGGAATGCTAGAAATCTCATTATAAATGTAAATAAGAGTGGAAGATAAACATCAGTTGCATTTTATTATGATAAAGACAAGGGGAGTTTACAACCAAGCCTTGATGTTGAGGCTCCCCTTTAGCAGGTTTGTATCCAAGCACACTTGCAGCACCCTCATACACAAAGGTATGAGATCTCACTAAGTTCCTAACACACAAAAAAATGACACTCTACACTATTCTCCTGAAGCTATGATTGCTTCTTCTCTCTATCTAACTCTAACTTTCTAATTCTGAGTAAGGCCACAAAGATGAAAGATGTCTCCTTATATAACAATGGAAGAGAAGGCTGTGGGCCCTCAAATAATCGGAAAAGATCTTATCCTTTGAGGTAGTTCCTATTTCTTGGGAACAAGAAGCCCAAAGGGGAATTTCTCGGCCATATCCTCAAAACAAACTTCCATCTCGCTGCCTCGCGAAGCTTCGTTTCTATTTTAAAAACTTTCCAAAAGAGGATCGGCGCGGGTCCGACATTAAGAAAAAGCGCCAATCGGTGCAGGTCTCAGTGAAATCTCTACTATCGGCGCGGGTCAGACATTGAGACAAAGCGCTGACCTTGAAAACCAGGTTTTTATAAGCATCTTCCAAAAAAGTTGTAAAGGGAGATGAATTGGCAGAAAAAGTGTGGTTCAGGGGTATGTATTCCATGCTTGGAAAGTACACAAGGGTCATTGTATGGGTCCTCCAAGATCAAGGAACGAGGAGTACAGGGACAGTAAAATTTTTTTGTGTAACAGATGCCCCCTAAAGTATGAAGTCCGAACATGCGTGAGGGGTGAAATGCTTTACAAGTACATGCAAGGAACCAGATGCTGTCATTGGGAGAACTACAAATCAAGAATAGATACATATACATAACTAAAATCTCTGATGAAAATACATGAATCAAGGTATGGACGCATCCATCCGTAAAAGAGACCATGGTATGGTCGCAGCCATCCAATCAAAAGAGTCATGCATATAGTCATGATAAACCAAAATATCCCATAGCCTAGTTTTTATCAGACAAAACCTTGGGTCTTGCACTCCATCTCGACTCAAACAAGTAAAAATTCAAGCATGCGAATATGTGAGCTAAAGTCGAACATGCAAGAAGGTCACCTGATTACCAGCCAATGATGAAAGTTGTTAACATGCGTGAGAGAAACCACCAGTAATGACAATAGTTCTCAAGGCACAACAAGTAAAATTCACGAAATGTGAACAATGATCTGGCGTTGAACATGTGCAGAGTCACTTGATTGAAGGCCAATGATGAGGACCTGTCATTGAATGCGAAGAACTTGCCATTGAGGCATGCAAGCTCCAAGGTATCGGAAGGGAGTCTCTAGATCAACTTCCTGGATAATGAGTTGAAGTCGACAGGAAGAGATCCGTCAAAGAAGGGTCATAATGAATCTCACATCATCGACATGAAATAGAGGATGTAATATGAGTGTTAATCAAGACTGAAACAGAGGATCAGGAATGTACAAACTGCAGAAGGATTTTCTCTTGAACATATCAACGACACGATTCTGGAAGTTGGAAAAATTTGACTCAAATAGGATCAGAGGTCATGTTGAAAATATTGGTAATTGAATGAGAGGCAAACTGATTTCCCAAACCCATGAAGGCAAAGTGACAGAGTGAATATTCCCAACCCAACACGAAACATATAAGTGTCATGTTCAAGAGTGACATACTGCAGACACAACTGACGAATAACTTCCATTTCCCCCTACCATTTCTAGCGAGTACCTCTTTATTTTTACACAATCTTGAAGAGGATAGCATATGCTTGTCGTATAAGTTTTTCCTTTGGTCAAATCCATCCTAGTACATTTTAAGAGCCCTAGGAAGGAGGAACTCAGTTACGTCATGGTGACGATTTCCGATGTCATTAGGTTTTAACAAGTCCGACAAAGGAATAACTCGACATATTTTCGTGTTTAGAGAGTTTGAAAAGAAGCGGGAAAGGAAACTCCAGCAAGTCCCTTTTCATAAATAATCCCTCATACTCGAAATGGTAGAAAACAAAATATGAGAGAACCTCTTAGTCATGATTGGCTAAGGTATTCCTTTTTTGTAAATAATCTGTCTCGGCCCGAAAAAGGGGTAAACGTATACTAGGGAGATGACATTTCATAGCCTTTAACGAGTTCAAAATGACAAGAGTCTCGACAATCTTTTCAATTTTTGAGAGTTAGAAAAGAGCTAAAATTTGACTCCTCCTGGAGGAACGAGTGGAATTAAGGTTAGCAACTTGTTCCAATGATGGTGGAAATACTCAGAACAAGTAAAGGTCAAAAGGCTGGCTAATAAGACCACTCATTTCAGCGGTTCCTCAGGAATGGGTAAAACAAAAAAGTGAAGGCATATGATCGACAAAGCATATGGTGATGATGGAATGAGAAAACCAAGGTTCATTTGGAAAAACTGGTTGATAACATGGCAATCACGAGAGGTAAAATAAGAATGGTTTCATTTTATACATAAGCTTGAAATCAGGAAACTTTGCTTGAAGTTGGTTTCATTTTTACACAAGCTTGAAACGAAAACAAACTATGCTTGAAATAAGTTTTGCATGCCCCCAGGATGGTGACTCAATTTGAGGTACATTCCCCCCATCTTCATGGCATTCACTGGAGTAGACTGCTAGTTACTGACAGGTGGAAGGAATGAAGGTTCAAATTACGAGATCAAGAGAAAGACTCGACTCTAATCAAAAAATCGAATTGAAAAGTGAACTTGTTTCATTTTTTAACGAGGTTGACACAATAAAAGAACTATCCTCATGACCTAATTCATTTTTTAACGAGGTTTACATAGCAAATGAACTATCCTTAGAAGATCTTGGTTCATTTTTTTAAGGAGCTTGACACTAGAAAACAAACTGTGCTCCGACGAACTTGTTTCATTTTTTAAGGAGCTTGACATAAGAAAACGAACTCTACTCCGACAATCTGATCAAGACATACAAAGAGTCATGGCCTCCAAGAGGTTCTCATCCGACGGGAGAATAACACTCTGGAAATTAGGACCCAATGCCTTCAGTACATTGTGTACTACCTCACTGACTGAATCATCAGCGAACACGTACATGGAACAGGTGGCCACATAATTGGCCTGTGGTGGGGAAGATATCACCCTCTGGTAAGGACCAGGAAGGGATGAAGGTAGACCAAATGTCACATCAGGACCAAAGAATGAAAGCTGATCAATGGTCACGATCCAACCTTCATGTGGAAAACAGATCACATGAAAGAGGGAAGAGACAAGCACACCCATGGCATAAGCATAGTCGTGCGCCAAGAGTAAATTAAAATCCAAGGGGCCTTGGACCACCATCATTTATACATAGACAATTTTCCCTCCCAAAGTAATAGGCAACATTGGAAGGGTCCCTAATGGTTGAATTATTCCTCTTTTAAAAGCCAACAGATTCTGAGTAACAGGCACAAGCTGCGGAGAACCCAAAGCTTGCCATGTAGTTGAGGAAAAAATAATAACCGAGGCGCCTTCATCTATAATCGTGCCTAGTACAACCATATTGAAGGCCTATACAACGATCTCAAAGGGCACGTAAGAAGGAAGACGATATCCTGCAAATCGACTCCAATCGAAAGAAGTGACCAAACTACTTGGAGGGGGTACCATAGAACTGAGATGGTCATCCTCTGGTGTTACCAGAGCAAGAGAAGAATCCTCTTGGACCATAGGCATGGGAGCAGGAAGAGAAAATTCTTGAATCATAGGGACGGGAGGATCTTTCTCCAAGTCCGAGGAATATGAAGAAACAAGAAGAACGTGAGGGGGGTTTGATCCACTCTCAACAGAAAAGACTTGATGAACCATACGCGGGATCAGATCGACCAATTTCATGACTAATGGTGGTTTGGGAACATATTCTTGAATTTGAATTTCTGGGGGAACGGGATCGACGAAGGATTAATCTTGACCGATCGTGGAATCAACCAGCGAAGGACTCAAAGAAAGCTTCTGGTAACCAACCAGAAGGTAGGGTGCAGAAACAGTTGGGTTGTCCAACACTCTTGTGGCTTCATCCATGTATAGACAAAGGTGGATGGGATGATTCCCTTCACACAAATTATAGGGATTCGTAATATTACCCTGTTTCTTATGAGTCTTATCATTGCTAGTTGAAGATGTGCCACCAATATGACTTCCAGAAGCCAAAGGAAACGACGGACGATCATTGGACCATACTTCAAGTACCTTGGGAATGTCAGGGCAGTCTCGAAGAAGGTGGTCACCTTTGCAGAACATGCAAGGGAATTTGACTTTTCGTGGAAGGTTGGATGGTTTATCAAGGGAAGGTGTCTGAGGCGCAATAGCCGTAGAGTTGGCCTCTGTAATATTCCTAACTTAGCATGCAGCTAATAGGAATATTAATTTTGCTCTTAACCTATGGTTAGATGAATAAATGGGTAAGGAGGCCCATAAACCCTTTTAACAGCAATAAAATCCCTCTTAATGTGAAAAGGGATCATATTCATAGCTGGATAGAACACCCTTATGTGTGAACAAGGGCTAATGCATGAAGACAAGGTCAAGTTTGACCAAGTCAACAGAGATGGAATGGAGGGAGTGAACCATCAATTGAGACAACCAGTAATAATGTGGATTAGCTTAGATAGTTAAATAAAAGTTGGATTGAAGACCCTTAGGTGTGAAAATGGGCTAGAGCAGGTTGAAGAGGTCAACTTTGACCAAATCAAATAACGTTGTTATGGAGGAGTGGCTTTAATGATGAGACAACGCAATTTTGGAGGGAGATTGATTGTGTGATGGTGGAAACCCTAATGAGTGGGACCCAAGGTGAGAAGGATCACATTGTTTATAAGGAAGAGGATGGCAGCCATATGAGGTTAGATTATGGATTATTATTTTGTATGTGGTTTGTTTAGACTTCTTGCATCCTTCAGTTGTTTAGTTGAGATTGTTGTGTTGTTTAGCACCGGGTATTCCTGAGCGGGAATCCCACATCTTTCCTTGAGAGGCCTCTTGGAAGAGCATTGCATTTCATTTCCACATTAAGGTTTAAGGCCAAGCTACAAATTTCTTCATCAACGCAATTTCTGCAGGATATTGTGCTGTGTTGCAGGGTGCAGCAGTGGAGGATTAGATCTGGTGTCTTCAAAGCTATTTTTGCAGTGGAGGAAGGTTTCCAACCATTGGGAGGCTTGTAAAGAAGCCCCTTGAGCTTTATTGACACATTTAACAGTAGGCTAAGGAGCATTTATCCCGTACAGTGCAATTTAAGTCCAGATCTGCGTTAGTTTAGGGAGAAGCTGCAGGGGTAGTTGCAATGGTTGTTTTGAGAGGTGATTTTTTTAGTGGAGGAACCATTTTTCATCTGGAGGATCAATTGGAGAAGATATGTAGTTATCTACATCAACTTCAACCATATATTCTCATCTCAATTTTCAGAACATATCTTCAACCCTAGGGCTGCAACTTACATTGGCACATTGTGTGCATTTTCCGGAAACCCTCTTGGGTTGTCTTGGAAAGCTGATCTAATGCCCAGATCTATATGTTTAGATTCCATTGGGATTTATATCAGTATTTTTACATCATTGTATCATCTCCAATTGTAGTTATATCCAATATGACTGCGCTGTAGCAGTTCTCCGACATTTTGTATAGCATCAACATCTCACTTTTGAGAGTGTTTATGTATTGGAGGATTGTGTGATCCCATTATATGGTTGACGCGTCATTGTTTTGTACTTATTTTCTGCATATATGATTAATAACATGGAATTATATTGTTCTCATGTTTTCATGAGTTAAATACTTGCTACTTCTTTCATTTTATGAGCTATATTGCTGCATTCCTCATTTGGGAATATTACAATGGTATTAGAGCATCATCTTGGCTCAGCTTGTGAGTTTTCAGCCAATATGCTATAAGAAGAAGAAGAGGAGAAGAAGATATATAAAATGATGGAAGGAATGAGATGTGTCTCATCATTTTTTAGATCTATGAAGAGCCTCTCCAAGGAGGTTAAGCAGATGAAAAAGGAGAAATGTAAAGAGACATATAGAGAGTTTCAAGAAGAGGGAGGTCCATGTACCTCCTATTATCAGAAGAAAGAACCAGTTTTGCAAAGAGCTCCAAAGCAATACACTATGCCCTCTTCTTTTGAGGACGAAGACAAAAATAATGGATATGGAGGGCACTTAGAACATGAGATCCTAATTGGATACCTGATAGAATATAAGACTCAACCTTGAGCTTTCAAGGAAACTCCAACTCTTCCATAGTTTATTCAGCTAGAAGAAGAAATGAGACCTTGCAGCAATAGGAAAAGAAAGGGAAATAGATTTCTATTGTCTAATTTTGATGGATCATCCACATGTACAACAAAGGCTTGGGTGATGAATCTAGATGCATTATTCCTACTACATCTAGTGGTAGAAAGAGAGGCTGTTGAGATTGCAGCGCTGCACCTTGAGGGTGAAGGAAACATTTGGTGGTTCAGTCATTTGAGTCATGCAAGAGTGACTGCATTTGTAGATTTTACTCAGAGTTTGATGAAATAATTTGACAAGAAGAAATCCAAGGAGGAGAAGCCTTCACCACCACTTGGGAAGACTTGTACCAGCACTGATACAACTATGGAAGAGCAGTCCTCATCATCAACAGTTGGGAAAGCCAACACATTGGAGGAAGGAACCCTTGTAGCCATACAAGATGTTCCCAAGCTTCACCAAGGTATGGATAAGTTTCCACTTTCTGTTATTTCAAAAAATATTATGGAGAGTTGTGGAAATATGCCATTGCATGACCAATGTTCAAAACATATTTCTGGTTTGGAGTAGCAGACTTTCACTGTGTTGTGCAGCCTGGAGTTTTCCCAGGAGGGGTTAAAAAATCATCCTAGTGTGTCATTGTTGAGCTGCACACAACACTTGGAGTTGGGGTGTGGATTTTTGGAGGTTAGGATGAGATTTTTCCTAAACATTCCAATGCAGAACTATATGTTCAACATTGAGCTTGTTGTGTAACCAGCTCCAAAAATAGAAGAAAAGAGATATCAACGCCTTATAAATAAGCCACTTCGAGGGGGCAACCTCCAATACATTACATAAATGAAAAATTCTTGGATGATACAATTTACAAAACCTCCTTTCTATATATAGGAGTCCATGGGGCCATAATGTAATCCTAGTGGGGCCACAATGTAATCCTGGCTGACCTAACAATAATAATTTAAGGGCACAATAATAACAATATGGGGGTTACAAGGGTACAATAATAACAATAAGGGGGTTACACTAACAACAATAAGGGACTATACTAGTAATATAGGGACCTAACATGCCCCTCTCCTTCAAAAAAGTGTTGTCCTCGACGCTTGAGTAGCTCTGGGTGCTTCTGTATAAAATTCTCATCCTCCCATGTAGAATCTTCAGTGGGTAAGTTCTTCCACTTGATGAGATACTCTGAAATTGATCGATTCCGTAGCTGTCGAGTTCTTGTTTCCATGACCGCTTCAGGTTCCAATATGATTTTCCTTCCTCATCAAGTTCTGGCAATATTGTTTGAACTGGAAGATTTTCACCTATAACCTTCTTTAAGCATGAAACATGGAAAACTGGATGTACTCGCGAAGAAGCAGGAAGCTCCAATTTGTATGCCATAGTACCAATCTTTTGCAACACCTTGTAAGGACCATACTACTTTGGCGATAATTTATTATCCTTCTTTGCTTGCTTGAGGGACATTTGTTTGTATGGTTGTAGCCATAAAAATACCCAATCTCCTACATCAAAACTTCTCTCGCTGCGATGTTGATCTGCCTGTTGTTTCATTCGATTTTGTGCCAAATTCAGGTTATCCTTTAAGAGTTGGAGAAATTATTGCTGATGCTCGATGTGATCTTCCACTGCTTGAACCTTCGAATTTTCCCTCAAAGATGATGTGATGGATGGTGGATGATATCCATAAAGTGCCATAAATGGGGTCATTTTTGCTGCAGTATGGAAGGAAGTGTTATACCACCATTCAGCAAGAGGTAACCACTTGACCCATTGTGTTTGTTTATCGGATACAAAACAACGAAGATATCCTTCCAAACATTTATTTACTATCTCAGTTTGACCATCAGATTGAGGATGATAAGATGAGCTATGAGCTAATTGAGTACCCAAACAAGAAAATAAATCCGTCCAAAAATTTCCAGTAAAAATGGGATCTCTATCGCTCACAATAACCCTTGGGCTTCCACGTAGCTTTTGAATTCTGTCCATAAATGTAGTAGCAACTGTACTTGCTTTAAATGGATGAGATAATGCACAAAAGTGTGCATACTTGGTAAGTCTATCAACTACCACCATGATGACACTCTTTCATTCGGACTTAGGTAAACCTGTGATAAAATCCATTGAAATCTCCTCCCAACGTTGACTTGGAATGGATAAAGGTTGTAGAAGTCACGGGGTCTTAATTGTCTCCACTTTATTCTGCTGGCAAACCAAACATTCCGCCACAAACTTTTGAATATCAGATTTAAGGCCATCCCAAAAAAAATTCTTTCTTCACCCTGTGGTAAGTTTTTAAAAATCCTGAGTGTCCTCCTAAAGGAGAAGTGTGCAATTCCAGAAGAATCTTTTGTTTTAGTTGGGAATTCTTACAAAGATATAAGCGATCTTTGTACCATAAGTAATCATTTTTCCAACTAAATGTATCAGATGTACTAGGATCTTGCTGCAACTTTTGGATGAGTGTCCATACATCTTTGTACTTCTTCCATTCCTTTGTTGCTTCAGTTATCCAATCTGGTTGGATAATAGAAATGGCACAAAGCAATGCTTCCACCTATTCATTCTTTCTTGAGAGTGCATCTGCAACAACATTAAGCTTTCCTTTTTTGTAGATTATTTCAAAGTCATAACCCAACATCTTTGTGACCCATTTTTGCTGCTCTTCTGACGATAGTCTTTGTTCCAAAAAGTGTTTAAGACTATCATGATCGATTTTTACCTTGAAGTGTCTTCCCATTAGGTAAGTTCTCCATTTCTTTAGTGCATGCAGTATTGCTAACATTTCCTTCTCATAAATAGGTTTCTGTAAATACTTTCCTTTGATTGGATGACTTTCAAAAGCAATGGGTCTTCCTTCTTACATTAAAACAACACCAATTCCATTTCCTGAGGCATCACATTCCAAAATAAAGGTTTTTGTGAAGTCTGGCGTAGCTAAGACCGGTGCTAGGCACATTGCCTCTTTAAGATGTTCAAACGCCTTAGTTGCTTCAGGAGTCCATGAAAATGCATCTTTCTTCAATAATGTTGTTAGAGGTGTTGCTATTCTCCCATAATTCTTAACAAACTTGCGATAATACCCTGTTAACCCGAGAAATCCTCGCAACTAATTTATGGTTGTGGGGACTTTCCATTCCTTAATGGCTTTAATTTTGTTAGGGTCTACTTTAACACCCTCGTGAGATACAATATGACCGAGATATTCCACCTCTTGTACTCCAAAGAAACATTTGGATTTTTTTGCATATAATTGTTTCTCCTGCAATAGTTTGAGCACCCTGTCAACATGTTCAACATGATCCTTCCAAGACCTGCTATAGATTAGTGTATCATCAAAAAATACTAGCACAAATTTTCTAAGGAAGGGTTTGAAAATGGAATTCATCAACCCTTGAAATGTAGAAGGTGCATTGGTAAGGCCAAAAGGCATGACCAAAAATTCATAATGACTCTCATGAGTTCGAAATGCTATTTTTGGAATATCTTCAGTCTTCATTCTAATTTGATGATATCCTGAACGAAGATCCAACTTGGTAAAATAAATTGCTCCATGTAATTCATCCAATAATTCATCAATCACAGGAATGGGAAATTTTTCTTTAATTGTGAGCTTATTGAGCTCCCTATAATCCGGACACATTCGCCATGATCCATCCTTCTTGTGTACCAATACTACAGGAGCAGAGAAAGAACTTTGACTAGGTTGAATTATACCCGCCTCTAACATTTCTGCAATCATACGTTCAATTTCGCTCTTTTGGAAGTAAGGATATCTATAAGGCTTGATGTTTGGAGAAACACTTCCTGGAATCAAATGAATAGCATGATCATGATCACGAATAGGTGGGAATCCTTTGGGAGTTTCAAACACCTTGGAATGATTGTCCAAGACTTGTTGGAGATCTGCAGAAATAGATGATTTTGATGTTGGAACTTCTAGTGAGCATAATTGTGCAATGACGCCTCGTTGTTCTTTTTTTAGAAGATTTTTCATGACATTAGAGCTTATTATCTTTCCCAGCTTCCCCGCAATACCTCGTAATTCAACTTCCTTTCCTTCTGAAAAAAATTTCAAGAAAAGTTCTTGAAAATTAAAAGCTACCGTCCCCAAAGATTGTAACCATTGTACTCCTAGTACAACATCAACACCTCCAATAGGAATGGAAAGCATTGGACTAGTCAATACATATTCCCCCATGGTTAGCTTGATATTATGGCATTTCCCAGAGAAATTTATAGTTCCTCCATTTGCAACCATCACTTGGCATTCTGGTGCTGGGTATAGGAAACAATTTAATTCCTTGGCTACCTTACAATAAATAAAATTATGGGTGCTACCTGAATCAATCAACACTATTACCTTTTTCTTCTTGATATGTCCTTCTATCTTGAGAGTTTGAGGAGTGGTAATTCCTGCCAGTGCATTACATGATATGGTCGGATTCATTTCTTCCTCTTCTAGAGTTGGTTCGTGGTGTATATCCTCTTCTTGTTCATTTTCTTCTTCCTCTTCACAATCTATGTAAAATAATTTCTTCTCAGCACACTTATGACCTTTAGTGTATATTATCTCTGTGATTGCAGCTCTTCAATATTTGAAATCCAACACTGAATTAGCCCTCTGGATTCTCTTTTTAATGCCATAGGTTTGACCTGATTTGGATTCTCCAGGACAAATTTATGTCCAATCTCCCACAATGACCTAATTATGGATTGGTTCAGTAGAGCGAACTTGTACGACTTTCCACGTGTCACTGTTTCATCCTTCGCCTCTGAAATTGATAGCCAAGAAACTAAAGTCTGTGTACTTGTGACCACTTTTTACGGCACTCCAATCCGATGCTCAAAGAGAGAGTTATTGAACTTTTCCCACAATCACCTCTTTGTGATGCAATTCGGGAGCCTAAAAAAGCACTACCTTCCACAGATCATATCTCCAAAAATATTGCGAACCAAGATCTGAAATTTTGTGAAGAGTTTCCTCAAGATTTTAGCTTCGCACCCTAAAAATTTCAGATTTTGAACCTTCGTAGAAAATTTTTTATAGCGTAAATTCCACGATGACCTGTTTAGGAGCCTGAAAAAAGACCTAACTTCCACAGATCATATCTCCGAAAATATTGCGAACCAAGCTCTGAAATTTATAGAAAATGTTGAAAATGCAGCAAGATGATGGAGCTTAGTGAAATGAAGTCACCTTCACTAAGTGGGCCCGCAGGCAAATTCTGGCGCAAAATCTATTTTTAGACTATGTCTATTTTTAGACATATGGAGCATGGTTCGGGGATTCCAGTTTGAGATTCTTGAAGTATGTGTCATGTTGGTAAAAATAGATGAGACTCTATTTTGAGGTCAAAGAGGTCGAAGTCTATTTTTAGACTGCCTCTCCTTAAAACAGGGAAGTCAAATATTATTTACCCTTAATAATATTTAGACTATAAACAACAGTTTACTCTCTTGGAGCACTTCAGTTCGAGCTACAGAAGTGGCTCATGCATCTGACAGAGGAATCATGTGGTTCCCAAGGGTTTGATGGCATCATGCATGGTTGACTTTAGTTGGACTTCAGTGGCAGAAGTTTGGAGGAGTTAATGAGACAGATAGTGGAGTTGTGTTCTGTTTATTTTAGTTGAACTAGTTGAGATTAGTTTAACTAGCTAATAAATTAGTTATGAGTGGAGTGAATTAAATATTATTTAATTCATCAATTAGTAACTCATTATTCAACTCAAGAACACATCAGTTCACTACAGTGCATGATCAGTTCAGTGGAGACCAGTGAAAGAGGTAGATGAAAGGGTGGAGTTAGCTATCAGTGGCGACATCAGTTGTGCAGGAGATTTGCACCACACTTGGAGGAATTGTCCATGACAATTGCGCATTAAAGCCAAGGAGATTCGAACCTTGGATCTCTGTATAGACAGGCCTGGATTGCGCAATAGAGGCAAGGCAATTGGCGGTGAGTTTTGAACCAGTAACCTGTTCAAAACTGAGCTAGATTGTGGGTAACTGTATGAGAAAGTACTGAGTACTTGTGAGGAGTATTGTACTGAGTTTGTTAATTGATTTCTCCATTATAATATACACAATAGCTGCGGGGTTTTCAGCTATAAGCTTTCCCCATACATACTGTGTTAATGTGTATGATGATTTGATGTGCTATCACTTGTTTTATTTTCGCATGTGTGATGATCTGAGTGGAAGAGATTATGTGTTGCATATAAATTCGAATTGTATGTGATCAGGATAGTCTCGGTGAATAATTAATCATTATTCAGCAAATTTCTACATGGTATCGGAGCTATTGAAGTTCAGATTGATCATCAAAGTGATTACAAACTTATTTCGGTAGACAGAGTCTGCATGCGGGCCAGGTAGCCTCCGGATTCATCTTTCTTCGGAAAGTGAAAGGTCTGGTAAATGTCCCTTGCAGTCAATCTCTGTGCTAGAAATAATTTGTTCTCACGATCTAGAGCGGTTGAGCTTTGAGGTGGAATTCGAAGTTTTGCAGCAGTTTTGTTTTCTTGGTGCCAGTGTTGAAAATGTCTTTCAACGGATTGCGACTCGAATATGCTCTTGAAGGCAGTTCGAATTATGTTGCATGGAAAGATCGCATGGAGGAAGTATTAGAAGATAATGGTCTGAAGGAGTTCGTAGATACGGATGTCCAAAAGCCCACTGATCCTGCTGAAGTCGAAGTATGGCAAAAGAAGATGGCGAAATGTCGAAGGATCCTGTTGGAGGGCGTCAAGGATCATATTATATCCAGCCTGCATGGAAAGGCTACTCCATATTTAATGTGGAAAGCTTTGACGGATCTATTCCAGAGTAAGAGTGACCAAAGGAAGTTGGCGCTCAAAGATAAGCTCAGGAACATCAAGATGGAGAAAGGCGACAGTATCGCCAAATACCTCACGAAGTTCACTAAGTGCAGAGATGAGCTGGGAAGTGTGGGGGTGACTGTCGATGAAGAGGACATGGTTGACCTGGCTCTCCTTGGTCTTCCGAAGGCTTGGCACTCATATCAAGATAGTGTCAATGGTCGGGAGAAGCTGCCGGGATGGGAGCGCCTTTGGGCGGATCTCATGCAGGAGGAGATAAGGAGGAATACTCGAGATGGATCTTCATCAAAGGGAGCTGATGAAGAAAATTGCGCTTTGGTGGCCAAAGCAAAGAAAGGGAAGGGTAAGAAAACCTCTCATTCTGGTGCAAAGGGCAAGAAGCAGGATATGGCGAAAGTGAAGTGTTTTCACTACCATGATCACGCACATTATGCTACCAATTGTCCAAAGAAGAAGAAGAACAAGCAAGCGGGAAGATCTGCAGATGGAGAAGCTTTGGCTTCACAGTTCGAGCTTGACTTTTCACTGATTGCATGCTTGGTTTCAAGTGTGCTGGGATCGGTATGGTTCTTGGACAGCGGTGCGTCATTTCATATGACGGGAGATTGGGAGTTGTTCTCAGATCTGCAGGACAAAGATTTGGGTGTGCACATCGAGATGGACGATGATGGTAGATACAGTGCGACTGGTATCGGTACCATATCCTTTCAGAGGGAGTCTGGTAAACCCTTTGTACTGAAGGATGTCATGCATGTACCTGGATTGAAGAAGAACTTGATCTCTATGGCGATGTTGGAGGATAAGGGGTATGATGTGGTCTTCAGCGAAGGAAAAGCCTTCCTGCGCAGTAAGACTACTGGAGAGACCCGGAAGATAGGGGTTCGAACCAAGAACCTTTATCAGTTGTAGGTAGATGGCTGCGTAGCTATGGCATGCAAAGTGGGAGAAGTGGTGAGCCGGGATGATGAGGGCGAACTGTGGCACAGGAGATTGGGCCACCTTCACCATGGAGCTTTGAAGATTCTGCAGCAGATTTCTACTGGACTTCCTAAGGGCACTCTTGCGCAGTCAGATCAGTGCAAGGGGTGTACTTTAAAGAAGTATGTGAAAGCCACCTTTCACGAGAAGGATAGTCGCGCCACGACGATCCTTGAGAGAGTTCACACAGACGTGTGTGGTCCTTTCTCAGTTGCTTCGACAGCAAAGCACGAGTATTATGTGATCTTTGTTGATGATTTCTCTCGAAAGTGCTGGATCTTCTTCATGCAGAAGAAGAGCGATACATTCGCGAAGTTCTGTGAGTTTAAAGCACTGGTCGGGAAGGAGTCGGGGAAGAAGGTGATTGCTCTAAGGAGTGATAACGGTGGTGAATTCATCTCGGCTGAATTCAAGGAGTTCTGCAGCACAAAAGGGATTCGGAGAGAGCTCATCGCACCCCATAACCCACAGCAGAACGGGGTGGTTGAGCGGAAGAACAGAACGATCGTGGGTGCTGCACGGGCGATGTTGCATGATCAGGGCCTACCCCTTCACTTGTGGGTTGAGGCATGCAATACAACAGTGTATGTGCATAACCGTTGTCCTCACAAGGTTCTTGGCATGAGTACACCGGAGGAGGCTTATTCTGGCAAGAGGCCTGATATTTCCCATTTGCGGATCTTTGGTTCTCCTGTCTACATGCATGTGACGAAGGATGCGAGAAGGAAGCTAGATCCAACTGCTGAGGTTGGAATATTTGTGGGGTACAATGATACACCTCACAACTACCGGGTGTATTTGTCAGACAGTCGCAAGACTGTTGTGCGACGGGATATAAAATTTCAGGAGGAGAAAGCCATGCAGTGTTCGCTTGAGAGGGAGCTACACTTGCATGCAGAGGAGGAGCTGTTAGTTCCCAAGGAGGAGCTTCTAGATGTGGATCAGCCACAAGAGGAGGTTCAAGAGGTGGAAGAAACCACCCATGCAGCGCCAACCATCAGAGGGCGCATGCGCATTACAGAAGCTGAGCGACTGGCTCGAGATGCAGAGAAGGTTGTAGGACCACCTACAACATAGCGCAGACAGAGGCAGTCACCGGATCGGTACACTGGATACATGGCTCTTGTGAGTCAATGTGTTGTGACGGAGCCATCCTCTTTTGAGGAAGCTGTGGAGGAACCCGCATGGGTTGATGCCATGATCGAAAAATATGATTCGATCGTCAGGAACAGTGCATGGGAGATTGTCCCAAGACCGGTTGGGAAATCAGTGGTGGGTTCGCGATGGATCTACAAGGTGAAGCAGGCAGCTGACGGGAGTGTGGAGAAGTATAAGGCGAGATTTGTCGCCCGTGGCTTCTCACAGATCGAGGGGATTGACTATGAGGAGACTTTTGCACCTGTCGCAAGGTACTCTTCCATACGGACGATCCTTGCTCTCTCGGCGCAGATGGGGTGGCACATTCATCAGATGGATGTGAAGACTGCGTTCCTCAATGGAGTTATTGAGGAAGAGGTGTACATAGAGCAGCCTGAAGGTTTTGAGATCTTCAGCAGTGAGTCGCATGTGTGCCGACTCAAGAGAGCACTGTACGGGCTGAAGCAAGCACCTTGTGCTTGGTACACTCGGATAGACAACTACTTCACCGGGCTTGGATTCTCCAAGAGTGAGGCGGATCCAAACCTGTACCAGATTGTGGTGGAGGGGAAGCTGTTGATCATCGTACTGTATGTAGATGATCTGATTTTGACTGGCGATGAGCAGTTGATACTTTCATGCAAGGAGGATCTTGCACGGGAGTTTGAGATGAAATAATTGGGCATCCTTCATTATTTCCTGGGATTGGAGATTTGGCAGCGCAACGGAGGACTGTTTGTTTCTCATGGCAAGTATGCTCGGGAGATTCTGGAGAGGTTCAACATGCAAGGCTGCAAGCCTGTTGACACTCCTCTTCCTGGTGGTTGGAGGAAGGAGGATGCTACTTCAGCGGAGGTAGTGGATGCCACTGTCTATCGACAGTTGGTGGGGTCGCTTATGTATATGGTCAATACACGACCCGATATATGCTATGCAGTTAACTAGCTTTCGCAAGCTATGGTTAAGCCTACCAAGCTCTTTTGGAAGGCAGGCAAGCATGTATTGCGCTATATCAGAGGCACATCGGGATATGGTTCATGGTACAGACAGGAGGATCAGTTGAGGCAGCATGGCTTCACAGATTGGTATCATCATATCAGAGATTGTGTTCATCGGAGAATCATGATGCTTTCATGTGTTCCCACGGAGGATCAGGATGCCGACATCCTGACGAAGGCGCTCACCAGGAGCAAGTTCGAATTCCACAGAGGCAGGATAGGGGTTGCAGATAATCCATATCTTGCTGAGAGGGAGTGTTGAAAATGCGCCGGAATGATGGAGCTTGGTGAGGTAGAGTCGCCATCACAGTGGGCCCGCGAGGCAAATTACGGCGCAAAATCTATTTTTAGACATATGGAGCATGGTTCGGGGATTCCGTTTTGAGATCTTGGAGCATTGGTCATGTTGGTAAAAATAGATGAGACTCTATTTTTGAGGTCAAGGAGTCGAAGTCTATTTTTTAGGCTGTATCTCCTTAAAAACGAGGAAGTCAATATTATTTACCCTTAATAATATTTGGGCTATAAACTTAACAGGTTATTCTCTTGGAGTACTTCGATTGAAGGCTACGGTAAACTCCTTTTCTGACAGGAGGAGTATGCTATTCCCAAGGGTTTGATGGCATCATGCATGGTTGACAGTTAGGACTTCGGTGGCGGAAGTTTGGTATTTGGAGGAGTTAATGAGACAGATAGTGGAGTTGTGTTCTGTTTATTTTAGTTGAACTGGTTGAGATTAGTTTAACTAGCTAATCAATTAGTTATGAGTGGAGTTAATTAAATATTATTTAATTCATTAATTAGTAACTCATTATTCAACTTAAGAACACATCAGTTCACTACAGTGCACAATCAGTTCAGTGGAGATCAATGAAAGAGATAGATGAAAGGGTGGAGTTAGCTATCAGTGGCGACATTAGTTGTGCATGAGATTTGCACCACACTTGGAGGAATTTTCCATGAAAATTGTGCAGTCAAGCCAAGGAGATTCGAACCTTGGATCTCTATATAGACAGGCCTGGATTGCGCAATAGAGGCAAGGAAATTGGCGGTGAGTTTTGAACCAGTAACCTGTTCAAAACTGAGCTAGATTGTGGGTAACTGTATGAGAAAGTAATGAGTACTTGTGAGGAGTATTGTACTGAGTTTTTTACTTGATTTATCCATTATAATATACACAATAGCTGCGGGGTTTTCAGCTATAAGCTTTCCCCATACATACTGTGTTAATGTGTATGATGATTTGATGTGTTATCGCTTGATTTTATTTCCGCATGTGTGATGATCTGAGTTGATCTGAGTGGAAGAGATTATGTGTTGCATATAAATTCGAATTGTATGTGATCAGGATAGTCTCGGTCGATAATTAATCATTATTCAGCAAATTTCTACAGAAAATATTCCTCAGGATTTCGGCTTCGCACCCTAAAAATTTAAGCGTCTGAAACTTCGTAGAAGAAAATTTATAGTGAAAATTACACAATGACCTGTTTGGAGCAGCAAAACCCTAGAATCCAAAGCTCTGATACCAAATGTTGTGTAACCAGCTCCAAAAATAGAAGAAAAGAGATATCAACGCCTTAGAAATAAGCCACTTCGAGGGGGCAACCTCCAATACACTACATAAATGAACAATTCTTGGATGATACAATTTACAAAACCTCCTTTCTATATATAGGAGTCCATGGGGCCATAATGTAATCCTGGTGGGCCACAATGTAATCCTAGCCGACCTAACAATAATAATTTAAGGGCACAATAATAACAAAATGGGGGTTACAAGGGTACAATAATAACAATAAGGGGGTTACACTAATAACAATAAGGGACTATACTAGTAATATAGGGACCTAACAGAGCTTGAGCATGAGACAACTCATACACCATTTTGGAGATCAACAACGCTGTCATTGAGCAGCAGTGATGATTTGGGGGCCCAGTTATTATTAGAGCATTCTAATGACCATTACACTTGTGTGACATTGGATGAGAAAATGATCCATGAGAGATATCTTGTCTTTCATCATTGTGATGGATCTTTTGGGATGAGCATTGTACAACCACATGAGGAGGTTTTGGCTTCAACATACTTGGATCCTTATGGATTCAATATGGTCATTGGTGTGGGATCTTCATTGGGAGATATCCAAGAGGTTGCATTTCAACATCCCATGAAATTCAAAGATATAAATCTGCTTTGGTAGGATGGTATTCTCCATTGGAGGAGTACCAAGATGGATCATGGTAGGAGACACGCACATATGGATGAGAGTGTGTGGATGGTGAGCAAGAGGTTGGTGAGTCACCTACATATCTATGACACAGGGCAACAGGAGGCATGGTTGCGTTGGCTACTCTTTAAAGAGATTGGCCATCATGGGATATATCCTTCTTCAAAGGGGATGCTGGTGGAGGAAACTTAGTAGGACACTTGCATCATATGGCAGCAAGGAGTTTGGGTTCATTGTGTTGATATGACATTCTTCATGTCAATCATCATATCTTCACCTAATGATATGTATGATGGAGGTGTGAGGGGGCAGCAAGAATTATTGTTGTTTTGGCTACTCTTGGGAGAGTATGGGAAAAGTTTTTGCCATACTTGGCATGACATTTCAGGAGAAAGGGATGGCACAATCAAAGTGAAAAGTGGCTACCCTTCAGCATTGGAGGATGAGGAGGTACTTCCATATAGGAAGGAGATTGTCACACATAGCAGCATGATGGTGGATGACTTTGGCATATGGCATGTCAAGAAAGGAAGTCATGGAGTGACAAGAACCTTATCACTAAGGCCAACAACACTGTCACTTAGGAGTATATATCTATTGATGAAGTGTTCCAAGGGGAGTATGCATTCCTTCATTTTTCAGATCCTTATGAGAAGATTTTCATGGGAGGGCTCATCTTTGGACCTCACTTTCAGCCTACTCACTATGCATGGTAAGAAATGTAATTCTATACTTGTTGATCATTCCATTAAGTATTTGCATCTTCTTACCATCTATGTAGAGTGCATTGCTCCACAAGAGGGCACGATTATTTCTGGATTCGATGGTCATTCTATGACCAATATTTGTGATGGAAATAAATTTCCTTTGCATGAATTTGGGCAAGTATGGTGTTATTTTTATTATGCTAAGATGATATATAGTGCTATTTACTACCTCATAGTAGATGAGCAAACATGCACAACTAGTAACTTGATGGAGAACAACTTGCCACATGATGTTCTAAAACAACAGTTGGAAAGACTGCACTGTATCCACTGGAGAAACCATTGGTATCATCCAAACTTCTACATATCCCTCAAATTTTTTCTAATTTGGATACCATATGGTGATGATGTACCATTCACTTTGTATGGGATGGATTGGGCCAACATGATTCATGGTTCTATGGAGAGGATATTGAAGATCCAGTCTTCTTCTTGCCACTTGAGGGCAACATTATTGCAGCCCAAGATCAACAACTACTCTACACTTATCATAAGAGGGGAGAGAGACAGTGTGGGGTAGGCTGTTTTGTCTACCATGTTCATTTATTCAGCCCACCTACATTGCAGGAGCCAAAGGTGGAGGAGATTTTTCATGAGTTACCATTTTGGAGGGTGGCTCATTTTGTATGGATGATAGCTTGGGGATGGGATATTCGCATGTGTATGATAGTTCCCAACATATATCAGATCTCATGCCTCAAGAGGGCCCCTAGACAACACATTTTTGCCTCCATGGGTGTTTTACTTCTACATGATGATAGTTATTTGGGATGGTCACCAAGAGCTAACTTGCATACTTGGGAGGGGAAACTTGGAGATGTATTGATGATACAACATCTTGTACCTTGGAGGTGGTTATCATATGAGGATTCTACAGGAGGAGGAGAGGAGGCTCTTCAGTTGTATCCTTACAGTTTCTTGAGGACAAGCAACATTTGAGAGGGGAGGACTATAATATTTCTAACTTAGCATGCAACTAATAGGAATATTAATTTTGCTCTTAGCCTATGGTTAGATGAATAAGTGGGTAAGGAGGCCCATAAACCCTTTTAGAACCAATAAAATCCCTCTTAATGTGAAAAGGGATCATATTCATAGCTGGATAGAACACCCTCATGTGTGAACAAGGGCTAATGCATGAAGACAAGGTCAAGTTTGACCAAGTCAACAGAGACAGAATGGAGGGAGTGAACCATCAATTGGGACAGCCAGTATGAATGTGGATTAGCTTAGATAGTTAAATAAAAGTTGGATTGAAGACCCTTTGGTGTGAAAAGGGGCTGGAGCAGGTTGAAGAGGTCAAATTTGACCTAATCAAACAACGCTGTTATGGAGGAGTGGCTTTAATGATGGGACAACGCAGTTTTGGAGGGAGATTGATTGTGTGATGGTGGAAACCCTAATGAGTGGGACCCAAGGTGAGAAGGCTCACATTTTTTATAAGGAAGAGGATGGTAGCCATATGAGGTTATCTTATGGATTATTATTTTGTATGTGGTCTGTTTAGACTTCTTGCATTCTTCAGCTGTTTAGTTGAGATTGTTGTGCTGTTTAGCACTGGGTGTTCTCGAGCGAGAATCCCACCTCTCTCCTTTAGAGGCCTATTGGAAGAGAATTGCATTTAATTTCCACATTCAGGTTTCATACCAAGCTACAACTTTCTTCATCAACGCAATATTTGCAGGATATTGTGCTGTGTTGCAGGGTGTAGCAGTGGAGGATTAGGTCAGGTGTCTTCAGAGCTATTTTTGCAGTGGAGGAAGGTTTCCATCCATTGGGAGGCCTGTAAAGTAGCCCCTTGAGCTTTATTGACACATTTAGTAGCAGGCTAAGGAGAATTTATCCCCTACAGCGCAGTTTCAGTCCAGATTTGCGTTATTTTAGGGAGAAGCTGTAGGGGTAGTTGCAGTGGTTATTTTGAGAGGTGATTTCTTCAGTGGAGTAGCCATTATTTCATCTAGAGGATATATTGGAGAATATCTGTAGATCTCTACATCAGCTTCAGCCATATCTTCTCATCTTATTTGTTCCAACATATCTTCCGCCCTAGGGCTACAACTTACATTGGCACATTGTGTGCATTTTCCGAAAACCCTCTTGGGTTGTCTTGGAAAGCTGATCTAGTGCTTGGATATGTATGTTTAGATTCCATTGGGGCCTATATCAGTATTTTTACATCATTGTCTCATCTCCAGCTATATTTATATGCAATATGACTGCACTGTAGCAGTTCTCCGACATTTTGTATAGCATCAACATCTCACTTTTGAGAGTGTTTATGTATTGGAGGCTTGTGTGATCCCATTCTATGGTTGATGCCTCATTGTTTTGTACTTATTTTCTGCATATATGATTAATAACATGGAATTATATTGGTCTCATGTTTTCATGTGTTAAATACTTGTTTTTCCTTTCATTTTATGAGCTATATTGCTGCATTCTCCATTTGGGAATATTACAGTCTCTTATCTGATTTATTCTTTTTCGTCCTATTCTTCTTCTTCTTAGCCACCTGGTTACTAGAATCCAAACTTTCACCGGGGGAAGTGGAAGAGGAGGATGAAGAAATAAACGAAGAAGGGGAGAGGTCCACCTTAGAATCAACATGATGTTGTTCAGGTGGAGGAGATGGTTGTATAGAGGGCGGAATACTCAAGACCACTGAGGTTGAGAATAACCATACATGCAAACCAATAGTTAAACTAGGAAGGGACAATGTTGCCATTTAAGGAGTGCAAACATTCCCAAAAGCAGGAAAAGGACCAATATTCACTTTGGAGGGGATTCCTTGGTTGGTAAACTCTGGAAACGTTGCCATCGGAAACAACCGTAAAGAAAAACACTAAGGAAGATAACTTTAACCAGGAGTATTTCGTGGGTAGTTAATATTTTAATATATTGAAACAAAACTCTACTGTTTCATATTTTGAGAGTCGAGAAACAGGCAAAAGGTGACTTTATCACTTTCAGATTGAACGAGCGTGAAAGGAAAAGTGCTCGATGATATTTTTACTTTTAGAGAGTCTCGAAAAAATCAAAATGACTAATCAGGTAATCTAAGCAAGAGGGTGTACCAATTTTCCGTGAACTGCCATATACACCTTGGTGATCAAGTGAAAGATAAATGACCAAGGATTTGACGTACGTGCAAGTAGTCTCCCCGAATGCTGTGTTCAGTGTATCACGGTTATAGGGCGGTAGACTCGGCTTCCTATGGATAAAGGATTGCGACCTATGAGGGTCTCCCTTTATATACGCGACGGTACGGGGAACACAAGTCCATACTAGTGCTGTCTAATGTTAGATGGCTAACGACAGCTACTAGGTTTAATGACGCCGAAACACGTCACTAGCCTAGACCTCTAAAATATGTGCGTTACATTTCAATGCTTCCTTAGGTTGATTGAATTCATTTTAAGGTTGATCTTGAATTAATGTTTCGATTTGAAGGCCTTACCGAATGTGTTCTTGAATTCCTACATGCATACTACATGCAAAATAAAATCATTTCCGTTCAATGAATGCTAGCTAAGAGAAGAATATGAATCTATGACGAAGTAGCAATCAATGAAAACATAAGAATAATTTCGCTAATGCATCGAATACAGCCAAACGAGAAAATGAAAACTCTTTCCTAGTTCGCTAAGAGCTAGTTATGCAAAAGAACTTTTCCATTTTCAATTCAAGCAAAAGAATGCAATTTTTTGTTTTTTAGATGAATGAGGCACACAATGCACTGTTATGCTAAAAAACAAAACAAGTACTAGTCTTGAGAAGTACGAATGTAAAGATCTAAAATGAATAAATCAAATGCAATACAAACATAAAACACACTAAAAAAAATGATGCACGCTTCCAAGAAAACGAAGGGCTTTCAAAACGATTCAACTAGCAATGTAATATATACTCGAAGTGACAAAATGGAGAGTCAAACAAAAACAAAAGAGATAATTTAACAAACCAAAGACATGAAGAATTGAGAGAAAGGTTAACACAATCTGTCAGCGAATTGAAATGACAAAAATCAAAGTGACTTGAACTTAACTTAGAAGGCTTAGTGAGGAGAGGGTCGAACAAACAACAAAAGACACCTAGAAACCCCAGGGCTACAAAATCCACTGATGAGATGGTGGAAAAACAACTGAGAAGACCGAGACTACAGACTCAAAATAATCCCAATAGACCAATTGCAAGGTAAAAAACCAATCCAGAGCCAAGAATTGCTAACAAAAACACAGCAAAGAGGTTAAATCAAATCCTACAGGATTCAGCGCGACTGTTAGGCTATAATCCCCACCTAACAGGTGTTGGCGCACCTGTGACAAATGCAACATACGCCAATCGACATGACTGTTCAAGGAAAAACTGCGCCAAGCTGACAACCATAGGAAAAAGATAAAACCACTGAGAAGAGGTCAGAATTGACACTCTTGAACTGAACAGGATGGTTTAAAACAGTTGGGCAAGTAAAGTAAAGCAGAAAAATTATTAAATGACCAAAGTCGACTTGACAAGCCAAACGATCAACAAACAACTAGACGAAAAACACACACTGATCCCCAGTATGGTCACCAACTTTTTTCCTAGGTAAATCCCCTTTGCGGATAGAGGCGATCCCTCTAGCCCTAGGGTGGGTCGAGAAACTACGAGAACATACTAATATCTACCTTCCTAGATTGTAATTGAAATTCAGAGCAAGGAAGATGACCTACATTGTTCTGATGCTATGTTGTTGTCTTCTGTCGAAGATTCTTGATCCGTCGCTCTTCTCAAGATCAATGCATGATGCTACGAATGTTCGATTACCTGTAAAGAAAATCAAGACACCACGACAAGCATAAAATCCCGAAAAAAATAAAACAATTACAACCTATCTAACTGATCAAGGAATGCTAGAAATCTCATTATAAATGTAAACAAGAGTGAAATATAAACATCAGTTGCACTTTATTATGATAAATACAAGGGGAATTTACAACCAAGCCTTCATGTTGAGGCTCTCCTTCGGCAGGTCTGTATCCAAGCACATTTGCAGCACCCTCATACAAAAAGGTCCAAGATCTCACTATGTTCCTAACACACAAAAACAATCACACTCTGCACTATTCTCCCGAAGCTATGATTGCTTCTTCTCTCTATCTAACTCTAACTTTCTAACTCTGACTAAGTCCATAGAGATGAAAGAGGTCTCCTTATATAACAATGGAGGAGGAGGTTATGGGCCCTCAAATAATAGGTAAAGATCTTATCCTTTGGAGTAGTTCCTATTTCTTGGGAACAAGAAGCCCAAAGGGGAATTCCTCGGCCATATCCTCAAACAAACTTCCAGCTCGCCGCCTCGTGAAGCTTCTAGTAACGAAAGCTTCATTTCTAGTTTAAAAAACTTCCAAAAGAGGATCGGTGTAGGTATGACATTAAGACAAAGCACCGATCGGTGCGGGTCTCAGTGAAAATATCTGTTATCGGCGCGGGTCAGACACTGAGACAAAGCGCCGACCTTGAAAACCGGGTTTGTATAAGGATCTTCAAGAAAAGTTGTAAAGGGAGATGAATTAGCAGAAAAAGTGTGGTTCAAGGGTATGTATTCCATGCTTGGAGAGTACACAAGGGTCACAGTATGGGTCCTCCAGGATCAAGGAACGAGGAGTACAGGGACGGTGACAAATTTCCGTGTAACAAACATCTTAACGAGGCAATATGTTGAGCTCTAGTCTTAGCTACACCAGACTTCACAAAAACCTTTATTGTGGAATGTGATGCCTTAGGAAATGAAATTAGTGTTGTTTTAATGCAAGAAGGAAGACCCATTGCTTTTGAAAGTTGTCTAATCAAGGGAAAGTATTTACACAAACATATTTATGAGAAGGAAATGATGATAATAATACATGCCCTGAAGTAATGGCGCCCTTACCTAATGGGAAGACACTTCAAGGTAAAAACAAATCATGATAGCTTTAAATACTTCTTGGAACAAACATTATTTTTAGAAGAGAAACAAAAATGGGTCACAAAGATGTTGGGTTATGACTTTGAAATCATCTACAAAAAAGGGAAGCAAAATGTTGTTGCAGATGCACTCTCAAGAAGGGATGAAGATTTGGAGGCATTTCTCTATGTCATTTCTATTATCCAACCTGATTGATTAACTGAAGCAAGGGATGAATAGAAGAATGGCTAAGAGGTGTGGAAAATCATTCAAAAGTTTCAAAAATATCCCAATGTATCTGATACATTTAACACCTAGATTGGATCATTATATTGTATGCCATCCATCTCGATACATTAGAAGTGGAAAAAGTGGAGGAATAAACTCACGAGCCCGTTTTTACTGGAGGGACCACGTTTGGAAAAATGGGGTCTAAAACCTTCCAGGAGTATTTTGAGGCATCATGTGAAAACCTAATCTAGGTCTTCTTACTAAACCAAATATATCATTGAAATTAAACACAACATGAAGGAAATTAACATATTTATATGTCAAAAATTATTTTATGATAACATACAAGTAAAATTTCATTTGCAACATATTTAAGTAATAAATTTCATTTTCAATAATTTAGATGAGTAATCAATAATCGAAGAATACCTGTATCAATAGCTTGGTTGAGATGCCATTTGATTTAGGTTGAGATGCTCCTGCTGCGTTACCCAATTGGATTTACCTCCCAGCTAACTAGGATTGATTTCCTAGCCCACAGAACCTCCATAGGCTCAGTAGCCCTCCGAGCCCAAGTCCAACCAACTGTAGTGTGTCTAAGTTGGAATGAACACCCTCCAACACCAAACAAGACTAAGGATCTCCTCTAATGCCAAACAAGACCAATAATCCTCAAATGCCAACAAGACCAAGAATCCTCTCCAATGCCAAACAAGACCAAGAATCCTCCCCAATGCCAAACAAGACCAAGAATCCTCCCTTTTTCCTCTCATCCTCCTTCCATTTTATATCTTTTCCTCTCATCCACTTCAACCACTTGCCATTAATTTCATCACTACCCCCTCATCCTTGTAATTCATTAACCTTGATTTTCTTACCATATATAGATATTTTATTCAAAAATAAATATGGGAAGACCAAAATGTAGATTTGAGAAGACATATTAGAAATGAACTAAATAATCAAAGTCATACCAGTAACAATAAAATAAAATAAAATTACAATTTCACAAGTGTAGATATTACTCAAAAATTATAATTCATCATTTACAGATTAATTAAACACTAATCAAAATTTTCCTTATGGGATCAAGTGGGGCATTACATACACCCCTCCTTCAGTAAAATTCTTCCCGAAGTTAGAGTGAAAATCACACAAGGAATTTGAAAATAAGGCATAACAAAATAGAGATAGATATAGTAGTTGAATTAAGTCAAGCAATGATACCACCTCCCTTCAAGAGTCTCCAATCTAACTTATAACCTCATATCCTTCCTAACCTACTTCATCTCCCATCTTATCCATCCTCTGCTGCAATATACTATGGCATCGGCTACATCGATCTAACCACTGATAAAACCAATATGGTGGAAGCGTTGACTATATCGACCTAATTTCCCCAACAGGAAAATGGCAATCGTCATCACATGTTTTGATTCCAGCAACTGGAAATCGTCCATCATTCCCTCCCATGAATCCAGGCTTGGAGGTTACATGGTGGGAAATGCCTCCACCCCTCCTAAAAAAAGGGTCAACACCCTACTATGGACCACACTACAAAGCTGGTTGGATACTTATCATCGAATAATCTAGTCAGGTAGTCTTGTCACCTGTATCATTTACACTGTACCCATGTCATAATAGTGCATATCAAGTAGATACAAAATGTAATAGAACAATGCACATCATACCATTTCTCGCCGGGTATGTCAACATTTCCCATCGGGAGCATAGATCTTGGTTATCATATATTTCTTTCCAATCTGCAGGTTAGTTCCCATTCATGTATATAAATAACAACCAAAAAAATATATAGATAAGTGATCTTAATCCTCATGTTATGAAGTCCAACATCCATGTATAAATTTTGCACTTCATAAAAACATACTCGAAATAAATCTTAGATAAATCACAAATTTGATAAGTCATTCATTAGATAATTCATATCCCCTCAAGTCATATGTTAAACAAAAATAACTCTGAAAAGTCATACACTAGATAAATCATAACCAAGTAAGTCGTACATCAGGTAAATCATACATCAAATATTTTAATCAAGAATACCTAATATACTTATTGATTTATATAAGTAGTTTCATTTGTCCAACTAAAATGCAACAATATTACATAGCGTTCATAAAATAACATGGAACTACAAATAGAGTCTTAGCATAGGTAGTTATATAAGTAAAAAATGGGCATCACAGATGCTCGAAAAGTGAGGGGTAGTCACGACGTATAGTCTTTGCATCCTCCCAGGTAGGAGATCTTGGGCTATACTTGTCCCAATAGACCTTAACCTGGTCCACCATGCGACGTCTGAGATGTCGATCCCTATGGTCCAATATTTGTAATGGTCCGACCATTATGGTTCCCACGTCCGAGACCTACAATTCCCTCCAATCTAGTTTGTGAGATTCATCAGAAACATAATGTCGTAAAATAGATACATGAAAAACATCATGAGTTTTATGCAAATGGGGTGGCAGTACAAGACGATAGGAAACGGGTCTAATATTCTCCTTGATTCTAAAAGGTCTTATAAACCGAGGTCAACTTTGTCCCTTTCCCAAAGTATATGGTGCTTTTGTTGGGTCAAATACAAATAAAAACTTGGTATCCTACCTCATAACTATGATCAATCCTATGTGCACAACATAACTCTTATGTCTATCTTGTGCTTCCTTTAACCTTTCCTAAATCTGTCTTACTTGTTCCTCCATTTCTTGTACCAACTCTGGCCCAACTATTACTCAGTCCTCTAACTTTTCCCAACTCAATGGCATCCTGCATGGCCTCCCATATAGAGCTCGATAACGAGGCATCCCAATGGAACTATGGTAACTATTATTATAGGCAAACTTTACCAATGGTAAATACCTTTCCCACCGAGTCTGATTATCCATGACGTACATCCTAAGCATGTCTTCCATAACCTGATTTACTCTTTCAGTCTTCCCATCTGTTTCTGGATGATATGCAGTGCTTAGGTTCAACTAAGTCCCCAATGCTGACTGCAAACTTATCCAAAACCTGGAGGTAAAGCGAGAGTATCTATCAGAAATGATCTTTGTGGGTAACCTGTGTAGTCAAATAAATTCACTTATAAAAACGCGTTCCACATCAGTAACATCATAAGTATATCTCATTGGGATGAAATGGAAACTTTTGGTTAATTTATCAACAATAACCAATATAGCATTGTGCCTCTATGAAGTGAGTGGCAAAACTACAACAAAATCCATAGAAATGAACTCCCATTTAGACATAGGGATGCCATGTGGTTGTAGGAGTCCTGCTGGATGGTGATGATCTATGTCGTGGTTCATGCCTGCCCAATAGAAGAGTTTCTTCATGTCAGCATACATCTTCTTCACTCTAGGATGTGCACAATAGAGTTCTCTATGTGACTCTTCAGGGATGGTTCTTATTATACTCCCTTCCTTGGGAATATACATTCTTCCTTGAAATCTCAATAATCCATCTGGTTCAAAGACATAACCCTCAAAATTTGGTTCTATCCACTTCACACTTTGGAGTGCTGATATAACCTTCAGATACCAACTATCTTCCAATATTTTTTCCAACACACGTTCCCTCAAATTAACCCTCAAGGGTACTAAAGGGAAGGTTCGCGACCTCTTGCTTAGTGCATCAGCCACCACATTCTCCTTTCCCTTAATATACGAGATCCTAAAATCATACTCTCATGAATTCACTCCACCACATCTACCTAGCATCCAAATCTCTCTGATTGAAGAGGTACTTCAAGCTCTGATGATATGTTCTTAACTCAAAGCTTCTCCCAATGAGGTAATGTCTCTAGAGTTTTAAAGCTAACATTACTACTGCTAATTCTAAATCATGTGTAGCATACAATTCTTCATGTTCCTTCAACTTTCTGGATGCGTAATCTATTACTTCGCCTTCTTGCATCAACACTACTCCCAATCCTTGCTTCGAAGCATCTGTGCAGATAATGAAGTCTTTTTCCATGTTAGGCACTCGAAGGATTGGTGCACTTGTTAGTAACCTCTTTATTTCAGTGAATGCAGTGTCACATTCATATTTCCATTCATACCTAACCCATTTTCGTTGTAATGTGGTGATGGGTTTTGCAATCTTTGAAAACCCTTCCACAAATCTACGATAATAACCCGCTAGCCCCATGAAGCTATGCACATCCTAAGAATTTTTCGGCGGTGGCCAATCCATTATGGCCTTTACTTTTTCTGGGTCAACTGAATTCCCTTCTCCTGAAATGATGTGCCCAATATAATGAATTTTGTTTTGAAAGAAGGAACATTTTGACAATTTTCCATACAATTGATTTTCCCTTAAGCAGGTTAGCACAACCCTTATGTGATCTTCATGCTCCTTTTCATTCTTGGAATAGACCAAAATATCATCTATAAATACTTGCACAAATTGGTCCAAATATTTCCTGAACACACCATTCATGAGACTCATGAATACTAATGGTGCATTGGTCAAACCAAATGGTACGACTACGAACTCGTAGTTCCCAAACCGAGTCCGAAATGCAGTTTTTGGGATGTCACCTTCCTTAATCCTCAATTGGTGGTATCCAGATCGTAGATCGATCTTTAAGAAAACGGTTGCTCCCTTCATTTGGTCAAATAGGTCATCTATTCTAGGTATTGGGTACCTATTCTTTATTGTGGCTCGATTCAAGTCCCTATAATCTATGCATAGTATTGTAGGTTTTAACCCTATATAGAAATTATCCACGAACAAATATTTAAAACAAAAAATAAACAATAGCGAGAGCACAAAACATAAAACAGACAAACACAGAGATTTTCCCCTAGATCCCAAATCGGGACGACCAGCTTGATTTTCATTATATTCCTTTTAGTGTTACAACACATATATATACATGCTGAAGCATACATAATCCCAAATCCATTAACCCTGGATTAGAACATAACCATAGTTCCCTTGTCCAGATCTACAAAATACCAGGGGCCGAAAACCATCATGCCCCAAAACCATGTGCAAACCCATGCACAAAACCATGGGCGGGTCCGCCCACCGGAAATTAAGGACCAAAAGATTTTTCCAGGGCGCTGCCCTGGACCCCGACAGGGGGAGCTATCGCCCCCCCTATTACCCCCCCCCCCCCTGCACGTGACTAGTTGTGGAAAGAATATAACACAAACCCAACATTATCCCACTCGTTGTTTTCTTTCCACAAGGGCCCACAGGAGAGCTGAGCCATTAGCCCAGCTTTGCAACACCCATTGTTTCTCTACACCAAGAGAAATTCTGAGTGCTCGCAAAAATTGTCAATGCATCTGCAACATTCTTCAAAGTGTCCACCTTTACCAACAACACCCTTTTAGCTTCAACCATATATCTCACAAAATGATATTGAACATCAATGTGCTTTATCTTTGAATGATAAGCAGGGTTCTTAGCCAAGAAAATTGCACTTTGGCTGTCACAGTGTATCCTTATAGCTTGTTGCGCCAACCCCATACTTGAACACAATCTCTGCAACCGAACTGCTTCCTTGCTTGCATGTGTGGCTGCCATGTATTCTACCTCTGTAGTTGAAAGAGCCACTACAGACTATCTTTTACTCATCCAACTGAATGCACCTCCAAATAGGCTAAACACATACCCACTTGTAGATCTTATTTGGTCCAAATCTCTAGCCCAGTCTGCATCAACAAAACCACGAATGTCCAACACTCTTTCCAATCCTAGTCTTCCCTGGTAGCATAAGCCATAATCACTAGTGCCACACAAATATCTGAAAACCCGCTTCACTGCTATCCAATTCTCCTTCCCTAGGTTTGACATAAACCTGCTCAATACTCCCACTGCATGTGCAATGTCTGGTCTAGTACAGACCGTTGCATACATCAAGCTACCCACTGCACTTGCATATGGAACACGGGACATATCCTCCTCTTCTTCTTGTGTCTTGGGACACTATTCAGCAGACAACTTTGTACCTACAGGAATTGGAACATTCACCAGTTTACTATCTGCATATTGAACCTCTGCAATATAGTCTCGACATACTTCCTCTGGTTTAACCAAAGCTTTCTCTTTCCCTGATCTCTCTTAATTTCCATGCCCAAAATATAGTTTGCAGCACCAAGATCCTTCATGTCGAATTTGGAGAACAGTTGGGTCTTCAAATCTTGGATAATTTCTTTGTCATTTCCAATAAACAACATATCATCGACATACGAGACGAAATAAATAACATGGTCATCAATTAATTTAAAATAAACACAGTGATCCTCCTTGCTTCTGGTGAAGCCAAGTCCCCGTATATAGGTATCAAATTTCTGATACCACATCCTTGGTAACTATTTTAACCCATACAGAGACTTCTTTAACCTGCATACCAGCTCTTTCTTCCCCTTCACCATAAAGCCTTCAGGTTGTTTCATGTAGATCTCCTCTTCAATATCCCCGTGAAGAAATGTTGTCTTCATATCCACCTGTTCTACCTCAAAATCAAATGCAACAACAACAGATAAAAGTAATATAATAGAAGTAACTTTGGCAACAGGAGAAAAAATATAGCCAAAATCAATTCCCGACACTTGGGAATAACCTTTTGCTACCAAATGAGCTTTTTATTTCTCCACCTTTCCTTCTACATTCATCTTCTTCTTAAACACTCATTTGCTCCCTGTTGTAGCTCCTAGAGACAACCTTGAGTTGTATAAAGACTAGTGCCTAGGACATCTTAAATGTAAGGAGCATATGACTCAACTAACTGCAGTTGGAAATGTTTGGCTCTCATGCAACTATCACTCAGATGAATGGTTTTAATAAGGGTGGAACCAAGACCCCAAAGTTAAACACAATAACTAGGAAAACTGCAGAAACTGATTACAAACTGCAATAAGTAAATGCATCAGACAACTCTAAAACAGAATGCTATAAAGGGGGCCAACTTCTAAAATGAATACACGGTTATCAAGTTATATGTTAGCGATGACTATGGAAGAAGATGGAGTAAGATATCAACTATAACCGGGCCTATTCAAGGATAAGAATCCATATATATTGGGCTTATTCAAAGATAAGAATCCATATATCTGGGCTCGTTCAAACATAAGAATCCATTGTAGTTAGTATCAGAAGAACGACGGAAGAGATATAAAATGAACAATGTATTAGGCCTGGGACATATTTAAAGTGCTATGTATGTATAAAACATGAGTATCTGCTATGATAAATTCACGTCCAAACATGGGAGCACTCGCATTCCAAAAACCTGTAGATACGAGAAGTATGGAGAAATACAAAATGAACACTTATATTAAAAGACACAGATAGAGAGAGTTACAAACTGTGAATCATCCTGAGCAGAATCCCCAATTCCAGAAAAAATTCTTATTTCTGAATCCCTATGGGATCTTCAAACATCCACTATCAAAGTTCATACAAAATATATACAGAATACTCGAGCTAGTGAGTCCTTTGGAAAATCTGGAACCTTTTGTTAGTGTTTTCTTCCTGTTTTTATAACCTCTGATTCCTATGCACGAGAAGATATTTTGGGAAAATATCTTCCCCGCGTGCTTGTATGTTGTTTCGGGTCTAAATCAAAAAATAAAAATGATGATGAGGTAAAACTGTCTGTCATCATCTTACAACGCAGGCTTAAAGTCATTTCTAACTGAAATGTAAACAATTTACTAATCTGAAAGTAAAAACTGCAGTAGTGAACTAAATATTTCACTCGAAATGACAAAGTGAAAAGAACATAAGGTAAAAGGCCATGCAGGCCCAGTCATAAATGATCATTGCTGTTTGATGAGGTGGAGCCCCTGCTACTCCTAGCGAAGGCGATATCATTAGTAGTGGAAGAGCTGGCCTTCTGTGCTGGAGACTGCGGTACTGCTAGTAATGGAAGAGCTGGCCTTCTGTGCTAGAGGGTCTTATACAATGGCCAATGGTCATGATCCATTGACTGAGACGTGAAAATGACCCTTATTATCACTTTTTCTTTGGTTTCTTGGGCGTGGAGGATTGTCATCCTCGGCCTCAAACCTCTGTGATTGGCTATGAGACGACCTGTGTACTTAAAATACCATGAAAACTTGCACAGACAACAAACCAGTTATATAAATCCTGCGATGAGGGGTAGACTGCTTCAGAAGGCTCGGGTGAAGGCAGAGGAGCAGTGTGGAGGCAAGGAATGCAGCGGAGGCGTTTCCATGGTGAAAACATGGTTTGAATCCAATCTGGCGTGAAATTTTGCGAAAGGAAGTTCTGCGGAAAACTGGGGTGGTTTTCGTAGCGTGGGAGCTAAGCGGTAAGCGGTATCAGGCTGGGGGCACACGATACGTGTTAGGGAGCGACTCGTGTTTTAAGAAAACCACCCATTTCGCATCGGATTTGCACGTTGGGGAGTTGTTGTGAAATGGATGCGAAAATGAGCAGGAGCCATCCGATCTGGGAAATCTAGATCAATGGTTGCAGATGAACGCGACAGAAGTTCTTGCACGGTCGGGTGGGACCGACGATGATGTCAGAAAAGATGTCGCTTAGCGGGGTGATAGGAAAAGGTGCGCTGGTCATTGGATCAGGATGATCAACGGTTGAAATCTCATCTGGGAATGGTAGGCAGAAGGGGTTTGAACGGGAGGATGGAGACAGCGCGAAGGCGCGATGACCGTTGGATCTGGAGGATCGACGATACAGATCATATCGTGGTTTCACATAAATGAATGAATGAGGTGGAGGAAAACGAAACAATGAGACATCACTGAACGTTGGATCAGGAGGATCCACGGTTGAGATTCCATTGCGGGGGACGAAAAATGGAGCTGAGGGAGGCCTGATAGCTGTTGAATCGATTGCGATCAACGACTCAGATTATATCGGTGGGGAATGAACATCGGCGGAGAAATATAGAGTGAAAATGGAGTATAGCGAAGTGCGATGTGCGATGGATGGGCGAAGCGCGATGAGCGATGACCGTTGGATCTGCGGAGATCAACGGTTGGGATTGCGCCAGGGTTTCGCACATCAGCGAAAAAGGAGTTCAATGAATAAGTAATGTTAGGGTGGCGATGAGCGATGTGCGATAGCCGAAGAGGGCTTAAGGACTTTTAACCGTCGGTCATAGAGTAGGGTCATATGAGAAATGGGGGCTAAGAGCTTAAGCCGAAAGGCACTTAGAGGCTTGATATGTTAAAATGAGCGCTTTTAAAGCTAAAAGGTGGATTTTTAGCCTTTTCAAGGGTTCCGATAGGTGAAAAAGGGGCTTTGACAGTCCATGCAGGCCTGTTTGTATTTTCTTTGCAGTATAAGGCTCCTTATCATTAGACATCCCAACTCGGTGAGGGATGTCATAACAACATTGGCTCCACTTGGGGACGACCATTTGTCCTCGAACGCGTCAAGAACTCTGCAGACCATCTGTTAGCCTTCTTCTTGCGAACACAGTCTCCTTGATGCCTTATCTTCTTCCTTCATGACAACTCAAAACAACAATCATCATCATAATAAAAGTAACTTAATAATGTACAATATCATACAATAGACCTTTCAGCTTGAATCAATACTGGAAAAAGGGTTTTAAGAATTTCCCATTCATAGGGGCTTCGAGCAAATAACCCTGCAAATTTTCCAGTATAAAAGTGTTGTTTCCTCCCTCTTGAGCAATTTTGAAAGGTTCGAACCATAGAGGATTGAACTTTCCATGCTTTCCTTTCTCAGCCCTTCTTATATCCCATCTTAGCACCAGATCTCCGACCTGCATCTCTTTATCTTTAGCATGCTGATCGAATAGGTCTTTCATTTTCTCTTGGTACTCAGTCAACCTATGATTTACTCGACTTCGAGTCTCTTCCAGCTCTATTAAATGATTTATTCTTCTGGTAAGATCATTTGGTTCCTCTTGAAAATCCTGCATGAACCTAGCCAAAGGTAAGGCCAATTGTATCAGGAAAACTGCTACTCTACCATAGACCAATTCATATGGGGATTTTCCTGTTGACCTTTTACTAGTGATTCTATTTTCCCATAGCGCGAACTTGAGCTGTGAATCCCAGTTCTTCTGGTTTTCATTTATGGATTTTTTCAATGCCCTTACCAAAGTTTTGTTTGAGGATTCTGCCAATCCATTTCCCTGCGGATAGTATGCAGTAGAGTGTCCTAACCCACTATTATACTGTTGGCAAAAAATGATAAATTTGACAGACTTAAAAGCCTGAGCATTATCTGTGACAATCTTAACAGGGCAACCAAACCTTGAGATAATGTTATCTTCCAGAAACTTGATCACCACTGTGTCTGTAGCATTCCTTGCTGGCACGACCTCTACCCATTTAGTGAAGTAATCGATGGCTGTTAGTATCCACTTGTGTTGCCTACTTGAGGCAGGATGAATTTTGCCGATGAAATCGATTCCCCACTGTTGGAAAGGTTCTTCTATGTGCACTGGGATCATAGGCAAAGGTGCGAACTTCTGCCTTTCGGAAAATTTCTGACATTTTTCACAGGCCCATACCCGAGCATAAACATCTAAGAAGATTCTGGACCAGAAAAAGCCTGCTTTCAGAATCTTGTATGTCGTGGCCCTCCAGCTGTAGTGGCCACCACAGATGCCCTCGTGGAATTCTGCCATTACTTCTTCTACTTCATTTTCTATGAGTCTTAAAAGTAGTATGCTCGATGGGTCTCTCTAGTACAAACGACCATTTGATATGATGAATTTCTGAGATTTTAGCCTCAGCATTCTATACTTTTTCTTGTCGCAGCTTGGAGGACATCTAAGAGCTAAGAGGTATTCTACAATTTCTTTGTACCATGCACTGAGAAGGTACTTCATATGGGTCTTTTGTGTGGCGGTTTCTATCCTGTGCTGCTCGTCTGCTCTTCCAGGCTCTTCATTGGCCACCATAGAAAAATTTATCCCCAAAGCTTGACATTTTGATTCGGAAAGGATCTTGGCTAATCCCTGTCCCTTTATTAGCTTAGTGGGGCATATTTCCAACTCATACTCTTGTATCTTGGCTATCCATTTACCTCTCTTTCCTTCACTATCTCCCTGAATCAAGATGTCTTTTACAGCCACTGTGGGTACGAATGCAGTTATAGCTGACTGCAATACATACATCCGAAAAGCCTTCAGGGATTAGACCAAGGCATAAGCCTGTTTCTCAAGGATGTTATATTTTGGCTCAGCGTCGCAAAGCACTTGGCTGAAAAAGGCAATGGGTTGTTCATGACCTTCCTAATTTTTCCGCAATAATACAACTGCGACGGTGTGGGAAGATGCAAACGAAAATATTATGAAGGGTTTCACATAATCTGGTCTTGCCAATACTGGGGCTTCTGCGAAACCATTTTTAATTCTGTGAAAAGCTTCACGCGACTCAATAGTCCATTTTACTTCGTTATCCTTATTCAGCATCTCAGTTATGTATCAGACTATCTCTGCATAGTTCGGTATGAATCTTCTCAAGAAGTTGATATGTCCAAGAAAAACTTGGACTTCTTTCTTGTTTCTAGGCAAGGATATACCATTTATGACTTCTACCCTTTTCGGGTCAATTTTTACCCCTGCCTTTGTTACAATATGCCCCAACAATTTACTCTCTTCTAAAGCAAACATAGATTTTTGTGGGTTTAAAGACAATCCATACCTATGGAACTTGTTAAAGGTTTTGCGGAAATTCTCTATATGTTCAGAATCGTCCTTTGAGAAGATTGTGATATCGTCTAGGTACACCACCACGAATTTGTCTTGTTCCCCCACAAAAGCAATTTCCATGGCCCTTTGAAATGTAGCCCCCGCATTTATCAATCCAAACAACATTCGAGCATACATAAACGTTCCCCAAGGAGTGGTGAATGCGGTTTTGTTTTGGTCCTCTGGAAGCATTGCTACTTGATTAAACCTAGAAAATCCATCCATCATAGACATTCGTGAAGATCCTACCACCGACTGCAATATATGGTCCATCTTAGGCAGCGGATAATTGTCTTTCAGAGATGCTCTGTTCATGTTCCGAAAGTCAACACACAATCTTATTTCCCCGTTCTTCTTTCGGACTGGGACCAAGTTGGCCACCCATTCACAATATCTTAATGGCACAATAATCTTAGCCTTCAATAGTTTATTGATTTCATTTTCTATGGAAGGAAGGAGTAAAGGATCAATCTGTCTTAATTTCTGTTTGTGTGGCTTAGCATCTCCCTTTAATGGAATCTTGTGCTGGATAATGCTAATATAAAAGGTCTTCAAATATTGATAGGACCAGGCAAAGACGTCTTTATATGTATGAAATAGCTTTCGATATTGCTCTTTGTATTCTTCGGGTACCTTATTAGACAATTTCACAAACTTGGGATCAACCACCGTGCCGAGGTTCAGGTTAACTACCTAATTTTATTCAACAACCTTGGCCGTATTGGGACATAATTCTTATTAAATAGTCTCTCCAGAGGGACCAGTCCTCTGGGTATTACATTCCCTTTGAGCTACAGAACCTTGTGCCCAACTACGGTATCCTGCCATTTATTCTGAGGAAGTTCCTTAGTCTCTTCATCGCCAACATCTATGTCCATTTTGGAGAATGACCCAACAGTCTCCATGAATATTTTCACTTGCTCTTCGTCTTCAAACATCTGCCAGTGTTTGACATTGTCAGGGATGGAAGGACGGTAACAAACCTCTATTTCATACCTCAGGAGGGGGTTCTGAGGTGGTTGAAAAGTGCTTGCAGCTAATGCGAGAGAGTCCACCATTCTGTTCTGGTCTCTTGGCATGAATTGAATGTTGAATGTCAAGAAGAAATTTTCTACCATGTCCCATACTTCGTTTCGGTAAGCCCTCAACCGAGGGTGCTTAACTTCACATTGATTTCTTACTTGTCTCACCACCAGTTTTGAATCTCCGAAAACCTTCAAGCTCTGAATATTCATATTCTTTGTTGTTTGTAGACCTAGAAGCAAGGCTTTGTATTCAACCACATTGTTTGTGGCTTCATATTCCAATTTGAAAGATAATGGGACCAGTTTTCCAGTAGGGGAGATAAGGAGAATCCCAGCTCCATTCCCTTCCTTTGAGTTGGCTCTGTCAAAGTGCAAGGTATGAATCCCACCTTCTTCATTACTAGAAGACTTCTCGGTCTTGACTTAACAGAAAGATGGCTCCTGCAAGTAATCTTGGTCTTCCTTAGGCATTAGACAAGAAAACTCACCCTCTTTGCTATACACCGATGAATTTACTGAATTATCAGCTTTAGTGACCATCTTCACAAACCTTGTTTCCCAGTATAATCTCCTCTCTTGGCCTCCAAATACGGGGATGGTCACATAGGTCAGGTCTAGCTTTATAGATCCTCCGATTTTTGTACCCCATGATCTTGATAACAACATCCCAAACCGAGCTGGGATGTCGGCCACTACTATGTCCATTACCACACTCTTAGCTAGGATTTGGGATAGATTTACCACCAAATCCTTGATCATCCCCAAACATTTGACTCTTTTAGAATCAAAGGAGTAGAGATCTTTATATGGGCGAGTGATCTGCAGCCCTAATTTCTCCATCACCGACAGAGGTAACATGTTATGGGATGCTGCGGAATCCAGCATACAATTGTGCAACAACAAATCATGAATTACTAAAGAGACATAGAAAGGAGGAGTTGAAGCATCTAGCTCCTCAACATGAGGACCGAACATTACCATAGGCCTTTCTTCCTGGAGGTTTAAACTATTTGGGATTGGGGCTGCTCCTTGAGGAAGCATGAAAGAAGACACTTGAGACTGATAGAATGGCTGTTTCAGGAGTTCAGTTAGGGGGACTGGGATTTTAACTTTTTCCAGTTCTTTTTGAAGATTAAAAGCAGAGGGAGACTTTTCTATGGTATTTTCCTTTGGTTCATTTATCACGGCTGAAGGTTTTTCTTCCCTCGGAATAGGTTTACCATTTATATTTGGATTAGAGGCCAACTTAGAAGAGGAAGGAATGGAGTCATTAGAATGTAAAGGTTCAGTTATAGGTCTCTTACCTTTATCTCTGACTTTCTGAACAACTATCTCCTTCTGAGGCATCTCTTCTTCTTGTTCTTGCGTGTGCGTCCTCTTCCTAGAGGACCTGAGATCATATTTTCTGTTGAATTGTGCCTGCATGAAGTCCACGAATTGCTTGCAGTAATCATCAATCTATGGATCTTCAGCAGCTCTTGTTTTTTCTTCTTCTTCTTGCAAGGAAAGCTCCATTCCTTCACTTTCTTGCAAAGAAGACTCAACTTCATCGCCGTTTGAGTAAGCAAGATATTGATCATCTTGCCCATCGGGAATTTCTTCGGCAGGGCCATCCATCTGCCCTTTGAGATACAGCGGGGGCTGTATGTGATCTTGCTGCTCCTTCCACTCTCTCTGCAATATTTGGGGAGGAGGCTTTCTATATTGTGAGTTAAATCCTCTGTTTGGAGCATTTTGGAATGGCTTGGAGGGTGGGTTCTTTGTGTCGAGCTCAAGCTTCACCAGCTTGCTCGAAAGGTTCTTGATCATTTTACTCATCTCCTCTATTTTGTAATTTGCTACCTCTCTATCTTGACTTGAAGTAGATGCTTCTTCTTTCCCTCTACGTCTAGCATCATGGTCTGACCTCCCTTTTGATTTACCCATAGAAGTGAAGTTGGCTTCCACTTCCAATGCGTCAATCTGCGCTTCATCCAGAGTAGAAGACTTCTTTTCTCTTAAAGAGAATCCGAATTCTGACTCAAAGGCTGCTACAAACACCACTTTAGCAGCAATCTGGTGAGGCTTCATTTCAGCTAGGAGACTTGTATATAATTTATTAAACCTCTTGATGAATTCATACACATCTTCATTATGTTTCTTTCTAAGTGCGTTGAATTCTGTAAGACAGTATCCGTGGTCCTTCTTCTCTCCCCATTTCTTGGTGAAGGCATTTTCCATTTCCTCCCAGTTATTAATGGAGCGGTCCCCCAAGGTCTTGAACCATTTTCTAGCCTCTCCATCTAGAGAGTGGACAAAAAATCTCAACACCACATCCCGATGTTCAACATTGAAATTTTCTGCGAAGGCGCAGAAAAATTCCAGGTGTTTCTGAGCTTCAGTATCATTTTCTCCATTGAAACGAGGTAGGACCTTTAAGTAATCCTGAGGCATGTCGTTCAGGATCTTAGGCAATGCCAGGGGGCATATTTGTTCAGTAGGAAGCCAGGAAAAACCATCGGAGGTTGTGGAGGTGGTGGGAGATAAGTATGTAAGATAATGGGGATATACTGAACAACGACTTGATGGGTTGATTGAACTGCTGGAATATGAGAAGTGGAAACCTATGTGACTTCTTTAACTTCTTCGGTTTCGGGAGTGGGATGCAGAAAGAAGCTCGTGGTGTCTACAGACTTAGCCTCATCTTTTACTTCAATATTTTCAAGGGATGGGCTATCTGAAGTATAGTCAAGGGTTCTTGCGGTAGAATCAGGACCTTGATCTTGAGCTAATTGAGAGGAGGATGGAGATTCTTCCAGGGAGAATCTGGGAGTATCTGTATAAGATAATTGTCTTTCTCTCCAAATTCTCTTGTGAAAAATCTTCTTTGGATCAGACACTAAAGGTGTTCTCAACTGGGTTGTATCTGACCTCAGGTGTGGCTTTTGGGAAGCCAGGACTGCAAATAGATTTATCCTTTGAATGACAGTGGAGTCGCCAAGGTGAGGGATCTAAAACTCCTAACCCTTCCTGCTCACCTATTCTGAAGGGTGGATGAATATTTGTCAAGGCCCAGGGATTTATTTCTTTAAATTATTTCCCTGGAAACAACGCTAGAAAGATGTTGTAGCTCCTAGAGATAGCCTTGAGTTGTATAAAGAACAGTGCCTAGGACATCTTAAATGCAAGGAGCATATGACTCAATGGACTGTAGTTGGAGATTTTTGGCTCTTATGAAACTATCACTCAGATGAATGGTTTTTACAAGGGTGGAACCAAGACCCTAAATTTAAACACAACAACTAGGAAAACTGCAGAAACTGAGTAAAAACTGCAATAAGTAAATGCATCAGACAGCTCTAAAACAAAATGCTGTAAAGGGGGCCGACTTCTAAAATGAATACACAGTTATCAAGTTATATGTGAGCGATGAATATGGCAGAAGATGGAGTAAGATATCAAATATAACCGGGCTTATTCAAGGATAAGAATCCATATATACTGGGCTTATTCAAAGATAAGAATCCATATATTTGGGCTTGTTCAAAGATAAGAATCCATTGTAGTTAGTATCGGAAGAACGACGGAAGAGATAGAAAATGAACAATGTATCAGGCCTGGGCCATATTTAAAGTGATATGGATGTATAAAACATGAGTATATGCTATGATAAATTCATGTCCAAACATGGGAGCACTTGCATTCCAAAAACCTGCAGATACGAGAAGTATGGAGAAATACAAAATGAACACTTATATTAAAAGACACAGATAGAGAGAGTTACAAACTGTGAATCATCTTGAGCGGAATCCCCAATTCCAGCAAAACTTCTTATTATTGAATCCCTACGGGATCTTCAAAAATCCACTATCAAAGTTCATACAAAATATATACAGAATACTCGAGCTAGTGAGTCCTTTGGAAAATCTGGAACCTTTTGTTAGTGTTTTCTTCCTGTTTTTATAACCTCTGATTCCTATGCACGAGAAGATATTTTGGGAAAATATCTTCCCCGCGTGCTTGTATGTTGTTTCAGGTCTAAATCAAAAAACATAAATGATGATGAGGTAAAACTGCCTCTCATCATCTTACAACGCAGGTCTAAAGTCATTTCTAACTGAAATGTAAACAATTTACTAATTTGAAAGTAAAAATTACAGGAGTGAACTAAAGATTTCACCCGAAATGACAAAGTGAAAAGAACATCAGGTAAAAGGCCATTTGGGCCCAGTCATGAATGATCATTGCTGTTTGATGAGGCGGAGCCCCTACTGCTGCTGGCGAAGGCGATACCGTTAGTAGTGGAAGAGCTGGCCTTATGTGCTGGAGAATGCGGTACTGCTAGTAGTGGAAGAGCTGGCCTTCTGTGCTGGAGGGTCTTATAGAATGGCCAATGGTCATGATCCATTAAATGAGATTTGAAACTGACCCTTATTTTCTTTGCTTTCTTAGGTGTGGAGGATCGTCATCCTCGGCCTCAAGCCGCTGTGATTGGCTATGAGACGGCCTGTGTACTTAAAATGCCATGAAAACCTGCACAGACAACAAACCAGTTAAATAAATCCTGCGATGAGGGGTAGACTACTTCAGAAGGCTCGGGTGAAGGCAGAGGAGCAGTGCAGAGGCAAGGAATGCAGCGAAGGCATTTCCATGGCGAAAACATGGTTTGAATCCAATCTGGCGTGAAACTGTGTGAAAGGAATTTATGCGGAAAACCGGGGTGGTTTTTGCCTAGGAGCTGAGCGGTAAGAGGTATCGGGCCGGGGGCACGTGATACATGTTAGGGAGCAAATCGTGTCTTAAGAAAACCGACCATTTCGCATCGGAGTTGCGCGTTGGGGAGCTGCTGTGAAATGGATGCGAAAATGAGCGGGAGCCGTCTGATCTGGCCAGTCTAGATCAACTACTGCAGATGAACGCGACGGACGTTGTTGCGCGATTGGGTGGGACCGACGATGATGTCAGCAAATATGTCATGTAGCGAGGTGATAGGAAAATGTGCGCTGGTCATTGGATCAGGATGATCAACGGTTGAAATCTCATCGGGGAATGGTAGGCATAATGGGTTTGAACGGGAGGATGGAGACAGCACGAAGGCACGATGACCGTCGGATCTGGAGGATCGACGGTCCAGATCATATCGCGGCTTCGCATAAATGAATGAATGAGGTGGAGGACAGCAAAACAGTGAGACAACGCTGACCGTTGGATCAGGAGGATCCACGGTCGGGATTCCATCGCGGGGGACAACAAATGGAGCTGAGGGAGGCCCGATAGCCATTGAATTGATTGCGATCAATGGCTAAGATTATATCGGCGGGGAATGAACATCAGCGGCTAAATATAGAGTGAAAGTGGATTACAGCAAAGTGCGATGTGCGATGGATGGGCAAAGCATGACGAGAGATGACCGTTGGATCTGCGGAGATCAACGGTCGGGATTGCGTCGGGGTTTCGTACATCGGCGGAAAATGAGTTCAATGAATAAGGAATATTAGGGTGGCGATGAGCAATGTGCGATAGCCGAAGATGGCTTAAGGACTTTTAGCCGTCAGTCATACAGTGGGGTCATATGAGAAATGGGGGCTAAGAGCTTAAGCCGAAAGGCACTTAGAGGCCTGATATGTTAAAATGAGTGCTTTTAAAGATAAAAGGTGGATTTTTAACCTTTTCAAAGGTTCCGATAGGTGAAAAAGGGGCTTTGACAGTCCATGTAGTCTTTGTTGTATTTGCTTTGTAGTATAAGGCTCCTTATCATTAGACATCCCATCTCAGTGAGGGATGCCATAACAACACTCCCGATGGGCTTCCTTCTAGCCAGCAACTCCACCAGATCCCATGCCTCATTTTTATGCAAGGATGCCATTTCATCAACCATGGCCTCCTTCCAGAGTTTTCCATCCTCTGAATATACTGCCTCCCTGACGGTTCTGGGATCATCATCAGTTATAGTTAAAGCAAAATTTCAACAGAAAGCAGATGGAATATACCTTTCTGGTTGTCTTCTTTCCCGAACTGATCTTCTAATAGTTGGAGTTTGTGGCTCTTCCTCTTTTGAGTCTTCTTTTGTTGTAGAGTCTGATTCATCCTCCTTTAGCTCAAACTCTATCTTCTCAGGTTCCTTTGATAGGACTTCATGTTTAACAATATATTTCACCTCTCTAAACACCACATCTCAGCTGTACACAACCTTCCTTGTTTCCCGGTTCCAAAGCTTGTAACCCTTTAAACCATCCTTGTACCCAATAAAGATGCACCGTTCAGATTTATTATCCAGCTTTCTCCTTTTCTCCTTTGGAACATGTAAATATGCATCACATCCAAATAACCTCAGATGTGAAAGAGAGGGTTTCTTACCAGTCCATACCTCATTTGGAGTCTTATCCTCCAACGCTGATGAAGGTGATCTGTTAACCAAGTAACATGCAGTCTCCAATGCCTCTGCCCAGAATTCTTGTCCTAACCTGGTACCACTGAGCATGCTTCTTGCCTTTTCCATCAGCATTCTGTTCATTCTTTCTGCAACTCTGTTTTGCTGAGGTGTGTATGGAGTAGTCTTCTTCCATGCTATACCACACTTCTTACATAACTCTTCAAATTCCTTCTTGTAGAACTCCCCACCATTATCTGTCATCAACACCTTTATCTTCTCCTCTGTCTGGTTTTCCACCAAAGCCTTAAATTCTTTAAATCTGTCAAAGACTTCAGATTTATTCCTCAAGAAATATATCCATGTATTCCTTGAGAAGCCATCTATGAATGAAACATAGTACACAGACTTACCCAGTGATGGAACTGACACAGGTCCAAACACATCACTGTGCACAAGCTCTAATATCTTGTTCGTCCTCTTAGCACCAGAAGGAAAACTCACCCGATTCTGCTTCCCATATACACAATGTTCACAGAAATCAAAATCCAGAGAGCTATTAGACATACCTTCTACCATACCATTTCCATGCAGTATCCGAAGGACCTTCTCTCCAATATATCCAAGCCTTTGATGCCATAGCATGGTATTTTTTCCAGAGACCGCTAGGCTTTCCGCTCCACTTTCAGGAATAATAGAACTGTTGCACCCATCAATAAAAATGTTGCCTTGAAGCTTGTACAGAGTTCCAATGCGAACTCCCCGCATTAATACCAGTGCTCCCCGAACCATATTACATGTATCTTTATCGAACACTGTTTTTACACCTGCATCATCCATCTTGCTTACAGAAATCAGATTTCTGGCCAATGCAGGAATGTGCATAACACCAGGAAGTATTCTAATCCTTCCACCTTGCAGCTTCAGCTTGGATTTTCCATGTCCGATAATTCTGGCCTTCCTATCATCACCTAAGAAGACATCACCGCCATCATATTTCTCATACTCCCAGAATCACTCCCTATGGGGAGTGAAGTGAAAGGATGCACCCGATTCAATCAACCATGACTCATGATCTACATTTGTATTTGAAGAAGAAGCCAAATACACATCCCCACCTTCATCCGAGGTGGTTTTTTCCTCTGCAGAAGGATCATCATCAGATCCCTTTCCTTTCTTACGAGCTTTAGATCTGTAGTCCTTTTTGTAGTGCCCTTCCTTTCCGCATTTCCAGCACACCTTTACAAACTTTCCAGGGGATTTATATCTCCCACTCAAAACTTTATTCTTGTTCTGGGACCTTCCTCGTACAGATAAGGCATCTCCATTCTGACCCTCCATATTTCTCCGTCTCATTTCCTCCGACAGTAAGGCTGAGACAATGTCATCAAAATTCAAGGTAGTTGTATTGATACCTATTGCAATAACCAGACTGTCCCACGAATCTGGTAGAGAACACAAAAAACTGATGCACTTATCTTCATCTAAGATTTTAATATCAACAGATGACAACTGACTTACCACAATATTGAAGGAATTCAGATGCTTTGTCATCGAGTCTCCATCCTTCATCCTCAGGTTATACATATTTTTCTATAGGAACAATTTATTCACCAGAGACTTAGATTGGTACAAAGTCCCTAGCTTGTCCCGCAAGGTCTTCGCTGTAACTTCCCCAAATACATTCAACAATACTAAATGTGAGACACACAACTGTATTATGCTCTTTGCCTTTCGATCCAGTTTCTTCCAATTTTCATCTGACATTTCCGTTGGTTTAGTACCCAGATCTACCGCGATCCACTGGTCCTTATCCACCAGAAGATCCTCCATCTTGAGCTTCCACAACTCAAAACTCTGACCATTAAATTTCTCGATCTCTATCTTCTCACCGCTTGCCATCTTCTTTCACCGCAAGAATCGATACCTCAAATCTCCCATTGAACAGGGTCTACCTTAGGCCCGAGCAAAAAACCCCTCAGCAGCAAAGGTGTCCCCTTGAAGCCAAAACTGCTCTGATACCACATGTAGGTTTTAACCTTGTACAAAAATTATCTACGAACGAATATTTAAAACAGAAAATAAACAATAGCGAGAGTATAAAACATAAAATAGATAAACAGAGAGATTTTCCCCTAGATCCTAAATCGGGATGACCAACTTGATTTTTCATTATATTCCTTTTAGTGTTACAACACATATATATACATGCCGAAGCATACATAATCCTCAATCCATTAACCCTGGATTAGAACATAACCGTAGTTCCCTTGACCGGATCTACAAAATAACAGGGACCGAAAACCATCATGCCCCAAAACCATGTGCAAACCCATGCACAAAACCATGGGCGGGTCCGCCCACCGGAAATTAAGGACCAAATTTTTTTTTCCGGGGCGCTGCCCCAGACCCCGATAGGGGGGGGCTATCGCCCCCCTGTACATTTTTCCCAGCGCAACATATAAGGGGGGCTATCACCCCTACTGTTACCCCCCTGCGCGTGACTAGTCGTGGAAAGAATATAACACAAACCCAACAAGTATTAAGGACCCATCCTTCTTTTTGATGAAAATTACTGGTGCACCCCAAGGTGAAATACTAGGTCGAATAAATCCCAAGTCTAAAAAATCTTTTAATTGCATCTGCAACTCAAAAAAATTTGGCCCTGTCATCTTGTAGGGTGTCTTGGAGATTGGTTATGCATCAGGTTTTAAGTCAATTGTGAAATCGATCTCTCTCACAGGTGGTAATCCAGCCAATTCCTTGGGGAAACACATACTTGAATTATGATAAAACTGGGTACTGACCTAGGGAGGATCCTTTCTGGTCACTTACAGCCTCAACCACATATTGTTTACAACCTTGTCGGAGACAAAGTTTTACCTTCATTGTGGATATGAATCGTAGGGACACTCTTCTCTTGATACCATAAATCTCAATTGACCTACCTTCATTATCTAGACACATCAACTTCTTTTTGAAGCAGTCTACCAAAGCTCGATGAGCTTCTAGCCAGTCTATTCCAATGATTACATCGCACGTCCCCAATTTTGTGACGCATGCCTTCAAATTAGTTGTACACACCTCGAGGTTCACTTGACGTTGGTTAACACTAGGTCCTACTGCTTGTTTTATCCTAGAAGCCATTTCGAGTTGTTTAAAGTCATCGTGCTCATAGGGTGCCAACTCACATTTTTCTAATGAAACTCGTGAAATGAAACTATCTGTAGCACTAGAATCAAACCAAATTTTAATTTGTACATTGTTTATCATACCAACGGTTTCTACCATAGAAGGCTGGTGTTCAAATTGATGGTTATCAACTGCTACATAGTTTCAATGGTGGTTGCTTGCTGCCCCCATTGGTTCTTTCCATTCTCTACAGTTTTTACCTATTTGTAACTCAGGACAATCACGCTGGTAATGAGGCCCCCCACATCCCCAAAAAGTGATGCGAGGTAGACTCTGAACAAAATGTTGTGGAGTTCTTTGGAAAGAGCTCCCTCCCTTGAGACCCCTACCCCTTCTCGTGGCTCCTCGTGTCTGACTATGATTTGCATGAGTCCTTGAAGCTTTCGGGGAAGCTATACCGACAACCATTGAAATCCCCTTTGTTGGCGTTCTGGGCACAACCCTATTTCCATATGGCGGTGGCCTCAAACTTCCTCCCCTGGAGAAGGTACGAGGGGCCTTCCCAATAAACCTTGGTTGGCGTGGAAAAATGGTTTTGTTTCCACCTTTTAAGTCTAAGTGTTCTTCAACATAACGAGCATGTTCAATAGCTTCTGCAACTGAGGATGGTTTCCACATCCGTACATTGCCCTAATCTTAGGGTTCAATCCATAAATGAAATGATCTGCTTGGCACTGATCAGTGTCCATGTAGGAGACATACTTGACCAATTCCATGAATCTAATCTCATATTACTCTAATGTGCAGTTTCCTTGTACCAAAACATGGAAGGCTCCTACTTGTTGTTCTTCATAAAATACTGGTAGGTACCTTTTCCTGAATCTCTCCTCAAATAATTCCCAAGTAACTATGTCAGGAGTGAGGTGTAGTTGATGCTCTAAGTTACACACCAATTCAGGGCACTATCTCTGAGTTGGATATCGCTATTTTAGCTTTTGACTTGGAAGTATAATCTCTTAGTGCAAAGCACCTTCTCATTCCCTCTAACCAGACTTCTGCTCGTTTGCTGGAATGACCTCCAGCAAACTCTGGGAGCTTAATATTTTGGAGCTCCCTAGTAATGTCCTTGATTGGAGGTCCTCTATCCGAATCTCTTGATCCCTCGAGATTGCCTAGCCTTGATGGAGGGTGCTCCACTTCCACCTTAGTTGTTTGGCGTCCTCTTAAAGTCTCATTAATTGCTTCTAAAGATCACAATATGAGAGCTAAATCTGGCAATGGCAATGGGTTATTTGTAGGAGGTCCTTGTGATGATCCTCCTCAACCTTGATTTCCTCGTGTCCTCACCATTTTGAACTGTATCAATAGCCGTTCCATACAAGCTTTATTAATGCAATATAGGACTTGTCCGCTCTTAGTCAACTCACACACATATATAAAATGATAATTTATTTATTTTTTTCTTATTTGCGTGAAAATGAGCATTACTAAGGCTAAGCAAATCCCCAAGGATCTATTAAATCCTATTATGTGTGATCCCTTATATAATCAACAAATTTTTAATTAATGGGTTGGTTTAATATGCTGAAATATTAGTTCACTCTTGGTGGCCTTCAAAATACTAATCTAGAATGAAATTTGGAACCATTCTTGTGTATTCACCAAATAACCATTAATTCAATTTCAAGTAGTAGTTTAAATATACAGAAAAGCTTTCACTAATTCTCAGACACATATTTTTTTCTTATCCATAGAAGTATCAAACCATTTGAGGCATAATGAACACAATATTGACCTTGGAACTAAAATGGAAAACCAACTCTAAATGGTTAGTGAACTTTTAATTGGACAATACTTTGACTAAAATTCTTGGTTCTTTGAACATACTCTCCACAAAATGTCCTTTAAAAGTAAAAGTACAAAAAGTAATAGATAAAACAATAAACCTAATCTTTATTTATTTATTTATTCAATTTTATATTTATATTATCTTGGATATTTTATTTTTATAAACTATTCATATCCATTTTAATAAAAATTTACTCAATATATATTATGAGATGTTCAATAAATAACATATATTTTACATCAATCAATCAATATTATATAAATTCATTTCACTTAACCCATACTAGTTTGAAACTATTTACTATTAAACTTTTCAATATTTATCAATCCATTTGTTTATACATTTTCTCACACATATATATATATAACTAATTTCTAACTATAATATTAACCATCATTTATATAAATTCATTTCAATTTAATTCATACTAGTTTTAAACTATCTACTATTAATCATTTCAAAAATAATATTTATCAATCTATTTATTTGTGCATTTCCAGAAAGTATATATATATAACTAATTTCTAACAGTAATATTAACCATTATTTATTTATTTATATACGTAAAATCCTAAAATATATTGGCCTAGATAATTACAAATCTAGAGTAGGACATGTTCAGATTTTTCAAGCTTTGATGGTCTTTAACTTTTCATCTTCACATGTGGTAATTGTCCGAACTTGGAACCAAAGAGGACCGTGGTATATCTGCCTCTTTTGCATTGTTTTCCACAATATTGATGAATTGGGCTTTTCTTGCTGTGGTTTTTATTTTATTTATTTATTATTATTATTATTTTTCTAATTATTTACCATAATGAAAATTTTAATTATTAACATTCACTATTATGTTGAAAATTTTAATTATTAATTTTTCTTGTCACACGTAAACAATATTTTATTTGGATATGGAATGCAAAAATAAACTAATTAATGATAAAGTACTTCAAAAACACTAAAATTATTAAAGAAAGAAAGAAATAATTTTTCACATTCACGAGGCTAAAAATAGTTTATGGGACAGATTGCTTCTTCATTTGGCTCTTGTATTCGACAAGTTTTACAATAACCACTCCCAGCTTCTCGACAAGTTTTACAATATCCGCTCCCATCTTCTCAAAAAACTCTTCGCTGAATAGATTATCCCAAGAACTAGCTACCAAAATGCCTGCATAATTTTCCCTGCTGTCTTTGAAGGACTTACATTCTAAAATGAAATGGTTTTCTGTTTCCACTTTTCTGGAAGAGCAAAAAATACATACTCTTTCCTCCCACATTTCTTTTGGCCTTTTCCAACGCCCTATTTCAGAACGGAGTTGATGAGAACTAGTCCTTAATTGAGCAATAAGAATTTTAGATCTCCAAGAAATATTGACCCCTATGTACGCCTTTTGCTGATGGTTACGAGTGGGGTTAAACTCTTCAATGTAGTACTTCTTTTTTCTCCCAAGCTATTTCTCCCAAGTACGTTTGTGGAACTTATCCATAACAAAAGTTTTTATCTCTTTACTGTTTGTAGGACACATGCTCAAGCAAATACCCCATTTACTAAACCATTTGTTGTTTTGCCGCATCCAAGTCTTCTTTATTTTGCACAATCTGTCACTAAACACAACCCTAGGCCATCTACCCTCTTCTATTTGCTCAATTTTTTTTCAAATACCTTATGATACACACCATAACAATTGCTTCAATAGGAGCAACCCATGTTTCACTTAACATGATAGCATAAGGAACTGCACTTTTAATTTTGAATTTGTTTGTAATCAAACGCTTCTAAATTTTCTCAATTTGTTTCCACTGCATCTCGGTTGTGCAGCTGGCCCATAGTTCATAGCCATAGAGAATCACTAGAATCACTAGAATCCCAAAAAGAGTTAGAGTGGTTTTCCAGTCCCATAGCTCTGCCTCTCTACACCTGTTTTGAAGAGCATAAAATTCTTTCCAACCCCCTAAAGTTCTTTTCTTTCTACAACCATCCCAACTTCAATTTCTGTTTAAGTCAATTCCAAGGTATTTTTAGTTTGCAACTTCTTCCAGAATGCTGCCTTCAAAGTAGAACTTATGCTAGTTATGCTTTCCTTTGTTAGAGAAAACCACTACTTTCGTTTTACTAATATTTACTTGCATCCCCACCCTTCTACAAAATTTCTCAAGGGAACGTAAGTTCTCTTGCAAACCAAGAGCTGATTTAGCAATCAATATAAGGTCATCTGCGTACAAAAGAAGCCTTATAACAAACCTTCCCAAATGGATATCGTCACCCCCTTGCAAATTTAGCCACTCTTCAAGCTTGTCAATATATAACCCAAAAAGGGTAGGAGACAATGGGAAACCTTACTTGACCCCGATATCGCTTCTAAAACTTTCAGAAATGTCAGCTGAAGTTCTAATTTTGACTTTCACCTCTTCCTACAGCCTATGCACAACTGCTCTCAAATGGCTGGGAACCTCGAGTTCCTCCATTCTGCCCCAAAGCTTATCCCTAGGAACCGTGTCAAAGGCTTTTCTGAAATCAACAAAGCAACAAAAAAATTCATCCTTTTTTTCCTAAACTTTTTCAATGATGTGCCTTAAAGTTATACAATTATCAACTGTGAAATGTTTAGGTCTAAAACCTGCTTGCCCTTTAGCACGTTTATCTCTTTCTTCTTCCCACTTGCTGATTTTCTTTTCTAACATGCTTCCAAATAACTTTGCAAACAAGGGATTTATAATTATGGTTCTATAATTGGAGGGATTATTGATGTCACCACTCTTGAAAAGAGGTATTGCCATACTAGTTGTCCAATCTGTGGGGAACCCCTGTTGTATGATGTTGTTGAAATTTTTGTGATGTGAGGTGAAAGAATTTTTAAGCTCCACTTTAGATACTCCGGTTGGCGTTCATCTAAGTCTTTTTATTTTCCAACGCCCAACTTATTGATACCCATCTCTACCTCTTGCACCGTGAAGAGTTTTGTGTCTGTGTTGACCAAGGGAGGAGGGCCAACCTTGGGATCCTGCTCATAAAGTTGTCTTGCATAGTCGAACCATTTATAGCTGTAATGTTGTTTTCAGTTTGCACCTTTTTCGGTTGGAGCTCCTTCCAGAATAATTTGGGGTTATTTTTCCCAAGGAAGATTAGTTCTTCTCTCCTCAAAACTATGAAATCAACCTTTTTCTTTCTTACTATCTGCTTGTAATATTTGAGCTTTATGTTATCCTTGTCTGATTCCTTCCACCTTCTCCTTACCTTTTTGCATTCCTCGTCAAACCAAGCATTAAATAGAAAGAAATTTGTTTCAGACTTCTTAATTTTTCTCTTTTGCACTCAGCAAGTGCACTTTGAATTAAATGTGTTAATTTGTGACTATGAAGGCCATGAAATGAGGTTTCCTTCTTCTCGAAGAGCCTCTCTAGCGTTATTTTGAAGGTATTAAAATTATCTGGAGTCAAAAGAATTCTGCCCTTTGGGGGATTTTGTTGAACACACTGAGTTTTTGACCCTAATTGCTTCTTTCTAGTCCAAGAGAAACTTAAATAAATTGGCTTGTGATTTGATTTTAAGTCCCAAATTTGATCTCCAATCAACACTTCCTCCATTTTCTCACACAAACTATGCGAGCAAATTACATAATCTACTACACTTGCTCCATTGTAAGTATTGCAAGTGAAATTACTGAACTTTTCCCATCTAGTCAAACCATTACAAATGACTAAATCAAAAGCCCCACATAGTGTAAGCAATTGTTCTCCAAAGAGATTGTAGCCTTTATCCTCTGAAATTCGTTCCCATTGATGATTACTCTCTTATGTAAGCCAGATAGGGTCGCAATATTCTTTACAACAAAGAATGCTAGCTTGTTCACCTGCAGTTCTAGCATTGAAATTCCCCACTATAAGGACTTCACCTAGCTGAGAATATATTGCAATATTTGTTTTTAGGGTTGCAAAGGGATCTTTGTGGTCCCTCTACTTTTGTAGATTTTTGAAACTTGCGACGGAAAATAGCATGCTGCAATTCTGATGTGATTTCCATTTTTTGATATTTTAAGCCAGGCAAATTGCTTATTTGGATTTTCTTTTTCTATCTGAATGAAACAACCTTATTTTTATCTTAATAATACTATGATACCCCCGTGCCCTTTGCTAGTCCCTGTTGCCTTGTTCCACACTGCTATCTTCCAATACCCTTCAAACAAAGGTGTCTTGTACCCTTCATGCTCATGTGTTTCTATGAGGAAAATTATGTCTCTACCTTCCGCAATAGGCCCTAACCCAGGTCCTCGTATCTATGGGTAACCCCTGCAGTTCCAACAAACTAATCTTAAGGAAACCTGTGTATAACTTGATTGCTATTTGTTTTGAGATGCAAGACTTAGAGTTGAGTCTTTGTCCCTGCTATTCCATACTGACCTTGCTTCCTCATTTCTTGCTAAAGAGTTTTCTACCTCTTCTTTGGTATTGTTTTACTACCTTGTTTTGGAAGGAGGTCCAAATTGTGCTATCATAGCTTTACCTTTATAAATACATGCTCTTTTTCGCTCATCTCTTGCTGCCCTAACTTTTTCCATTTCGTCCCTCCTTTCCTCTGGTTGTCTTACAGTTAAATCTTCTTCTAGAAAAAATCGAGAACCCCTTAAGAGATGCTTCTTTCTTAGAATGATATCTTTATCATGCAAGTTGAGCATGATGAATTTTATGGGCCTGGCCCTCTCACCGTTAAGCTTACCTACTCTCCACGCTTGACATATTTGTCCTTGCCATTGGAGCTTGTCTTTCAAGAAGTATCTTGCAAGGTCAAGAGTACATTCATTTTTCCCATAATATTTCACCCCTTTAATAATTATGTTTGTTGCTCTATCCTGTCTTTCCTTGCTTTATCTATCTAGCATGTTGTCAACTTGAATGTTTGTTTCTTCTTCCCTCTTACCAGAATTGTTAATAACTTGAGCCCAAGTTTTGGAGAGTTTTGCGGAATCTCCTTTCCTCTCTTCTCTTGATGTCTCTCCATTGTTGTCTGTGTGGGCAACTACTTTCCCCTTGTCCTGGGATGGTTTCACATTCATCACCTTTGTATTCTCCATTGCAAATTTCTTCATGTTTTGCACCTTCGCTTTTTTGCGTTGCCATTCTATTTTTCGTATTCGGAGAGCTTCCTATAGCAATGACACTTGCTCCTTCAGAACTTTGTTGCTTTCTGCTAAAGCTTGGTTTTTAGCTATTATTATATGGATTGTACGATCTCTTTCCAACTCTTTAGTTTCTACTACTTCCAAACTCTCTTTTACATTTAACAGTTCTTTCACATAAATATCAGATGACCAAGTGAGAGGTGTGGATGTGGGACTATATAAGGCATAATCATCAATGAATTTTCCTTTTCCTTTGGACTTTTTGCCACATGCTTGCAAAGAGGACTTGTTTGAATGTTGTTTCTTGCGAAGCACCCGAGTACCTTCCCTTTGAGACCTTTTTTTCCTTGTCTGCTCCCATTTTAGACTAGCTAGTCTCCATTTTAAAATGCCCTGATACTGTTTGACATTGACCCAAACCCACTTCCCAGTTTTGGCTGATGAGGAAATTTTCACTTGCCCTATATTGTTTGTTTCCACGGGTTATAAAGTTTCTTGTCCCATTATCATGACAATATTAAGGGAAATCAAAGTCTCTACCCAAAAGTAACCCTCGGTTTTATGCTTAGGATGCGCCAAATGGAGCGACTGAAAGAGAGGCTGTGTAGAAACTATGGTGGAAAAATCTAGTGCGTGTATGAAGAAAAGAGGGGCAGAGTGCTTAGGTTATCCGACGATGAGGATGAGGATGATGATATGGGTTTCGCTGTGATGGCGGTTAATATGCAGTTTGGATAATGCATGCACTTGAGAGTAAAATCGAGAGACAATTTGCCCTCTCATTATTTTATTTTTATTTTTTTTAAGTCAAGATTTCAGGGATCATAGGTGATATTATGCTAACAACATCGACAGAGTTTTCTTCTCCTTCATGGCATATGCCAAGAAATGACACCAGTGGAGATCAAAACTAGATCTAAGCATTTTAGCTCATTCTAGCATTTTTAACATTAAATTTAATAAGATTATGGGATTTACCTTAAATTTATTTTTAAATATTTTTTATTTTATTTATTTGATTTAAAGAAACACAAATAATTTGAAGTATATAAAATAAAAATAAAAATGGAATAATACTCTTTTCTTTTCTTTTCAATTGTTGATTAACCATTCCTAATTAAATAATTTTCCCTATTAAATTAATAGTGGGTAACCACATATTAGAATAAAAAAAAATATATATATGATGAGGGAGAATAACGACTTAATTCATTAATTTAATTTATATTTTGGAGAATAGATACGGTTACAAATAAATATAAAAATTAACTATATTTTTTTCTGAATATATCTAGAATAATAGTGTTAAATATAGTTTTTACCAATGCTTTCATCGTAGGTATAAAATAAAATCGACAAATCCCTTAGGTTTAATCATTAGATCTTTCATTGAATGTTTAATTCCCAAAGGTACTGTTGATGCCTTGAAAATCGCTGCAACAACACTGGGGGATAACCACCCGGTCCGGACCTTAAACAGCTCCTTTTCCGTTTGGGATGGTGGCTCCGACTGGATATAATGGGACCAGTTTCCCGATAAAGAATAGAAAGGGATGGATGAATGATTGTTTTACTAAATGATAATGAATGGAATATTTAATCTATAAGCAAAAATGTAAATAACTATTTATCCCAGGAGGCTTCTATCTTTAAGTGTAACTTTTGATGATCTGTGTTTGTTAATAGGCATATAGATGACGCTATTCAATAAACAAAGATATTCATTTAAATAATAATTACTTCATTCAACTAGTTGAATGAAGTAATTGATAAAACATTGTTACACTTATCTCAATTTATATTATTGACATATATATGATTGAAAGAAAAGCATACCATAAACATCCAATAGTGGAAAGAATATAGAAATATTGTTAAAACACATACATATATTCAATAATAGCAAAAGTAATCAAACAACAATTTATATAAAAAGAATGGATTCAGACACAGATAATAGTACCATATGAGCTGCAAGTCATTCCCCAATATCAATCGCTATTTGTGATTCTTCTTTCAACGCAAAAATACTTTCACACAAAGACAGTAGTGCACATTTGCATAAAGGTTTTCTTGTCAAAATTAGAATAATTGGTCGAGTTTTATAAAAGAATACGCCTGAAGTACAATAGTGCAACTCCAGGTTTTAAGTCATATACAAAACTTTACGACCCTTTCTAAATACATGAAAGGGTCTATAAATACTAAATTTATCTAAATATCTATGAAACTGAAAAATCCTACTTAATTGGTATTAAACAATCTTGAATATCTTCTTCACGGCAATCTGGCAATCGGCGGCATGAATCATCACTGAGGCTGTTCGTTTCTAGTCCTGAGCTGGCATATTGCAAGCATCGGCTCCACTTCTGGTGGTCGGTTAAGGCGAGAATTGAGTTGGGCATCATAGGTGGCATCCTGCATTTCGGGAATGATGCATACGATTGCATCTGAGAGGCATTTGAGGGCGGCTCTCTGGCTGTAAGGTTTGACTAAGAACATCCAATAGGTGTCCCATGTCAAACTGTTAATTCCTGCGATTAATCTGCCAGTTCTCTCCAGCTCTGAGTAACATGACTGCTCCAATGTTTTAGCTGATGTCAATTTACCTGGGGTACATTGGGAAATCATGTTAGATAAGTAGAGAGTGTCATTAACCAATTCAACCAAATTACTTGTGGTTAATTTGCATCTGGAAACTGCCCTCTCTGCTTTGTTTAACTGAGATTGCCATTCTATAAATAATATCTCTTTATGCGATTCTAAGATCTTTGGCAATTTAGCTGACTGTACTTCCTCAGTACCTTGCCACTCAAGATAATTGGTCACTGTCTCATCGGCCTGCTCGAAGTCTGTTATAGCATCAGTTGATTTATTACTTCGAGATGTTGTTAAGTCACATAAAGGTTCTGCCTGGGCGATTTGTTGACATAACAACTTTATCTGTGTTAATAATGCTTTGTTTATTTGCAGTGCCTCTGCCCTGAATTCATCTACCTGTGGAAGATTCTTTGTTTTCTCAAGCTGGGCTGATAGTTGAGCAATCTGCTCATCTTTCATCTTCAACATTTGTTCATTGACCACTTTGAGTTGTGACAATGCCTCTGACAACTCTTTCTGTTTTTGGACTGCACTCTTATCAATCCTCTGCTTCTCTTCCTGCAATTGTTGAGTTAATTGATTATTGGTTTGCTGTTGTGTTATCAATTGCAGTTCTGCCTGCTCTGTCTTCTGCCGTGCTTCTGATAATTGTTCTTGTAATGAGAAAATCTCCTGGTCTTTTTTTTTTAATAAAAGACTCACCTCTGATGCCTTATTTATTGTTGCTGCCGAATAGGCTCCAGCAAATTCTGATAGTTTTGTTAGGTCGTCAGAGGGGTCTAATTCCTCCTTCCAAATTATATTGCCCGTCACTGTTTCTTCTGGAAATAGGGAAGGCTGATCATTTCTTCTCCTTTTCCTTTGTCGTTTTACCACAGCTTTATGTTTCGGGCTAAAGAAGACATCCAAGGGAGGAATTTCTTCTATCTGCAAAATAATTTGATCGGAGGGATATTTTGGGATTATCTCTACTCTTTTAGGACTGGGTAGGCCGCTGGTTTCACCTGGAACTTGTTTTGAACTGGTCTCCTGTGTGTGTGCTACTCTTGATGTTTGGGCTTCCTTTGAACCTTCAGGATTGTTGATAATTGAATCGAATTGCTGCCATTCCTGGAGAAATTCGGGATCAATTTGAGTATCTTGATTTACCTTTATAGTGCTCTGTCCCTGTTCTCTCGACTGGGTTTCCTCTTGCACTTTCTCCTGTTCATTTGTTATAACCAGAGGTTCCTTATTATGTCGCTGTTCAGGCTCGCTTGATCCTGCTGTTGGGCTTGTTGCTAACAGATCTAGGGGCAGAGTTTGCAACCTCTGTTCTCTAAGTCTGTTGAATTCAACTAACCCTTCATCTTGATATTTCGTTCTGGCCCACGATCTAACTTGAGACATTGAATCGGCTGTGGAGAATAGATCATCAAACAAATCTTCTTTATGATCAAATTTTTCCAATTTGGCCTGTTCAAGGGCATTATAGGCAACTTTGTCGGGATCGAATTTCCTATTAGGGAGAGTTGCTAGAGTTAATGATTTCATCTTTGTAGCTTCTTTCTCTGCATGTTTGAGATCATTCAAGGTGTAGACACCACATCTAAGAGGAAAAGAGGGCCAGACCTGCTTTTTATTTCTCTTTAGAGTTTGTGTAACACCCTCGGAAATAATCTGATAGGCTATCTCCCTTGCCAGCAGTTTATCAGGTATGTACAAAGGAAGAACATGGGGTTTGGCTAGGCTGCCAAAAATTCTTATATAAGTAAATTTTTCCTCGTCAAACCATCTCCCTAAGCCAGTTAAATCAATCCCTGCTTGGTAGGAAATCTTGGGAGCAGGTTTATCAAAAATAGAGTGATGAATGGATAACATGAAGCCATTGCAAATTTGGTATAAATGGTGCCTATGGGAGGATTTCCACAATTTCTGATGGTATATGTGAATTGGCATGGGGTTTTGTGGAGTCCACCTCCAGCCAAGGACGGGAAATTCTGAATTAAAACAAAGAGTGTCCAGGATATAGGCGTTGTAGTAAAATGGAGGAATAAGCCTTTCAGTAATGCGGGTTTGACCTCTGAAATCAATAACTGCGGTGGCTAACTTATCAGACAGTATAGTTGCCCAATCCATAATTTCACTATTACACGCTGCCTCTATCAAAGGAACCATTTCTATGGTAAAATTAGAGGAGTCGTGCAAACCCCATAATCTACACATCATGATCCCAGCATAACAATAAGGAGAACACAGAGAATCAACAGAATACATACCGGAAGATTTATGTTTGTGTTTTGCTGGATTCTGCCTCCAATTCCGAATGGGTTCGGATTCAGTTTCGTTGTCATCTCGGAATTTCTCCAGAAATGCCTTGTTGTACTTCTTCTCTGGCTCAGGAAAATGATACATTTGCCTCAAATCATTAGCTTGGAATGAACCGAAAATTCTCCCATCTCTGGTGCAGAAGGTTCTGTCTGTAATTGGGAGTTCCTCAATTGCCCACCTTACTACATCCGTATATGGGAGAATTTGTTCACGAGCTGCTATCCGATGAAGGAAAGAGTTGGCTAAATCCTTTAAAGTTCCTTCAGATCTATGAGTCGTATCTGCTGTGGCTTCTACTTTTGTCACTTCGGGTTCTTCAACTTCTATCAAATTATAGGTACTCTGCCAGGAAGTTTTGCCAAGACCTGAACATGTAGTATCAGATATCAACCCTTTCTTTTTATTTCCTGGATCAGTGCTGGCTTGTTCTTTGGCTGGCGAAGCGGAAGCGTTTGCAGTTTTCTTGGACTTCTTACCCATTCTGCTTGTATCTATCAACTTGGACGAATTCTGCACAGGAGTAAAAATAAGCGTAACACAGAGAATTGGCAGTGAAAACCAAATACGGGGGAAATATATTTGATTAATGCATGATGAAGAATCTAAATGTGGCCATGGATCCAATCCGTGAAAAGATTTAGACTTACTATTTCATTAAATGGCCGCAAAAACCTGTCAATCATTTAAATGTCCATCACGTCGTTTATTGGTGAAATGATTAGTTTAAGCGTGCCTTGGCCGTTTTGGCAGTTGAGCGCAGGTGAATCTTCATTAGAAAGATAAGGCTTTTAAATACGAATTAATCGTAATATCCCCGTTATAACATTTTTCTTGAAATTCGTTTTTTGGCTTTATAGCATCGCATCGGGGCGAAAAGGCGCTTTTCTTATATTAGCATATCTTAGAATCTTCGATCGCCGATAGCGATATCGCATCGCATCGGGAGCATTGACCGGGGCTCTTTGTTAAAGCATGCATGGTTGTATTGCCGATCGCTGATTGCGTGTTATCGCATCGGTGCAAACCAATGGTTCCATAAGTTATGTCTCCTCTGTCATTGCGATATGCGATCTTGCGATCGCTTTATCGCAATGATGAAAGATTTAATTATTTATATCCCAAGGCCATTATTGGTTTGTATATAAAAAAGGTTTCTTATAATGTTCTTTATTTCATGTTCGGACCTTTTCCAAAATAATACAAAATTGATACCAATTTAAAAATAAAAGGGTCCCATTTCATATTGTGGTATTGTGAATAAAAATTATATGAAATGGGGGGGTTGTTGTAGAGGACAACAGGTACATAGAGTTTAAACTTGCCTCTGATACCATATGTGAAAACCTAATCTAGGTCTTCTTACTAAACCAAATATATCATTGAAATTAAACACAACATGAAGGAAATTAACATATTTATATGTCAAAAATTATTTTATGATAACATACAAGTAAAATTTCATTTGCAACATCTTTTAGTAAGAAATATCATTTTCAATAATTTATATGAGTAATCAATAATTGAAGAATACCTGTATCAATAGCTTTGTTGAGATTCCATTTGATTTATGTTGAGATGCTCCTGCTGCGTTACCCAACTGGATTTACCTCCCAGCCAACTAGGATTGATTTTCCTAGCACAAGGAACCTCCAAAGGCTCCCTAGCCCTCCGAGCCCAAGTCCAACCATCTGTAGTGTGTCCAAGTTGGAATCAACACCCTCCAACGCCAAACAAGACTAAGGATCTCCTCTAATGCTGAACGAGACCAAGAATCCTCTCCCAATGCCAAACAAGACTAAGCATCCTCCCCTTTTTCCTCTCATCCTCCTTCCCTTTTATATCTTTTCCTCTCATCCACTTCAACTACTTGCCATTAATTTCATCACTACCCCCTCATCCTTATAATTTATTAACCTTGAATTTCTTACCATATATAGATATTTTATTCAAAAATAAATGTGGGAAGACCAAAATGTAGTTTTGAGAAGACATATTGGGTGTATAAAATCTATATATTTGATTTTAGAAATAAATGAGGCAAGACCATACCTTGTCTAAGATTTGATTTGAGAAGACATATTAGAAATGAAATAAATAATCAAAGTCATACCAGTAAAAATAAAATAAAATTACAATTTCACAATTGTAGATATTACTCAAAAATTATAATTCATCATTTATAGATTAATTAAACACTAATCAAAATTTGCCTTATGGGATCAAGTGGGGCATTACACATCAAATAAAATTTTTATGGGGTAAAAATTTGTTGATTTAGGACATCACATCTTCACGTTGTTATACACACAGATATATTTCCAATGGCGCAAGAAGCACATCAATCAGAGTCTGTATGCAGAAGTTATGCCACTCAGAAGTTAACCTTCCTGTTTTCATAACCATGGTTCGAGAGGATGTCACGTCAGCCTTAATTATTCATGGAAAAGGGGTTAGCCACATGATTGAGATGTAAAATACTATAGAAGAGTCTATATGGTAACTTTGGTTAAGAGTTGATGTAGTCAAACTTAACCACTAGTAGGCTATCGGGATGTGTTATAATTGGGCAACTAGGAGGAAGATGCATTCTATTCTTTTGAGTGAATTTGTTCCATAGTTGAGCAACGATATCCAAGAGGGATGGGAGGTAGAGTATAAAGATAGGATTTGTGCATTATAGCAACCCACATGAAACATGCCATACTTCTTTGTACCTACATCCATATTTCCAGACAAAGAAAAAGAGCGGAGCGACCTTAGCTTCCAACTAGGTTTTGTCCCAAAATGGTTTCTGAGAGAATATATTGTGTCTTATGTGTGTGTGAGATTTTATTTTTCATTTCTCTATTATATTCACAATTTCCATTCGCATGCATGCACTAATTACAGTAAAATATACAAATCTATAAAATTAATAAAACTATAATAGTGTATAATTTCATATTTTTAATATAATATTATCAGATCTGTTGTGACAAACTGTCCAGTGGAATATACACGATAGTTTACAGATTAATTTATTTGGAAAAATGGTTCACTGTGGTACAAATATTGTTTATATCTATGTAAGAACTCCCAACTCAAACAAAAGGTTCTTTTGGAATTGCACACCTCTTTTATATGAGGGCACTCAATATTTTTTTAAAAATTACCACAGGGTCATGAAGGAATTTTTTGGGATGGATTTAAATTTGATATTCGAAATTTTGTGGTAGAATGTGTAGTTTTCCAACAAAATAAACTTGAGACAATTAAGACCCCAAGTATTTTACAAGCATTAACAATTCCAAGTCATTGTTGGGAGGAGGTTTCAATGGATTTTATCAGAGGTCTACCCAAGTTTGAAGGAAATAGTATCATCATGGTGGCATTTGATATACTTACCAAGTATGCAAACTTTTTTGCACTATCTTATCCTTTCAAATCTAATACATTCATTACTTCATTTATGGAAATAATTCAAAATCGATATGGAAACCCAAAGATTATTGTAAGTGACAAAGATCCCGTTTTCATTGGAAATTTTTGGACATAACTATTTTCTTACCTTTGTACTCAATTACCCCATAACTCATCTTATCATCCTCAATATGATGGGAAAAATGAGAGAGTGAACAAATGTTTGGAAGGATATATTTGTTGCTTTGTATTTGATAAACAATCACAATGGGTCACGTGGTTAACTCTCGCAGAATGGAAGTATAACACTTCCTTCATACTGCAACAAAAAATGACCCCATTTATGGAACTTTATGGATATCATCCAACATCCATCACATCACATATAAGAGATAATTATAAGGTTCAACTAGTGGAAGACCACATCAGGCATCGACAACTAGTTCTCCAACTCTTCAAGGATAACCTGATTCTGGTGCAAAATCAAATGAAACAAGCAAATCAACATTATAGCGAAGGAAGTTTTGACGTGGGCAATTGGTATTTTTTGCGGTTACAACCATACAAAAAATGTCCCTTAAGCAAGCTAAGAAGGATAATAAATTATCACCCAAGTACTATGGCCCTTACAAGGTGTTGCAAAAGATTTGTACCGTGGCATACAAATTGGATCTTCCCGCATCTTTGCGAGTACACCTAGTTTTCCATGTTTCATGCTTAAATAAGGTTATAGGTGAGAAGCTCCCAATTCAAAATATATTTCCAGAACTTGACGAGGAAGGAAAAATCATATTGGAGCTTGAAGCAATCACAGAAACAAAAATTTGACAACTAAGAAATTGATCAATCTCATAGTATCTCATTAAGTGGAAGAACTTACCCGCTGAAGATTCCACATGGGAGGATGAGTATTTCATACAAAAGCACCTAGAACTACTCAAGTGTTGAATTCAACACTCTATTGAAGGAGAGGAGCATGTTGGGTCCATGTAATACTTGTGTAGCCCCTATATTGTTATTGTGTGCCCCATAGAAGCCCAATATTGTTATTGTTGTGCACTTATATTATTATTGTTATGTATGCCCTAATTATATTTTGACCCTTTAGACTCCTAAATATAAAAAGGAGGTCTTGTCATTTGAATCATCCAAGAATTGTTCATTTACGTGATGTAAAAGGAGGTTTCCCCCTTAAAGTGGCTTATTATCAAGTCATCGACCTATCTTTTCTTATGTTTATTCATTATTTTGATCTGGATACATAACAATATACATTGGAGAGTTATTTTTTAGGAATAATGGTTTAATATTAGTGACTATGGTCTAGCTATATTAAGAACTTTGGCTAAGGGAGTGATACATGATGGATTTTACAAGTTACTTGTTCATCTAATGGTACTCTTACATTCTAGTGAGAGGATGGTATAACCTTCCAATTTTAATGAGGCACATGCATGGGGAGATATCATTGAAATAGATTTAGGTTTAGGAGTTGACATTGCTTGTATCTCATATGCGAGATATTTTAGTGCATGGGGTTCTCATTCATTGATTTAGGAGTATGTGGAGGTTGTTATTATAGAGGATTAAGAGCATATGTGAGAGTCCAAATCGTCAGTAAGGGTGAGTGTGCCTCCTAGGAGATATGCTAGTAATGTAGCATTGGTTTCTCCCTTCCATGAGATTTATAGTTTCTCATTGGAGGAGTGGTGTGATTCCTTGATCGGGGATGTTGAGATTGATTCTAAATTTGTACCTAAAGGAAGTTTTATGGAATATGAATTCGCGAGGGATTCTAGATTCAAATATATAAAGGGAGTTTCCCTTGGTGATATTCTTACTTCTAGATTCTTTCAAGATGAGGTAGTTGATTTAATTTAGGTTGGTTTAGTTGCTAGAATATTTGAGGTACATGAGAGGGATTCTCATATTGATAGGTTGATAATTACCTTACATAGTTTGAAGACTCTACCACAAACTTTGTATTCCAATATTGACTTTATCTTGCATAGAAATATGATTTTACTTGTAGGATGTATTGGAGAGTTCTTGATGTGGTGTTTGTTGATTTTGGCTCATGATTTTGACTTAGAGGATGATAGAATTTGACAAGTTACTTTTTCTTTAGGGAGAAATTACTTCATATTCACATATGGTCATTATTTTTTGGATGATAGAGATACTATGATAGCATAGGTGGCAACTTTGTTGTAGATGCTAGTAGTTGATTACAAGGCTACAATCGGTGCTAATTTGTAGATAGAAGGTTTGATGAAGTTTCAAGGAGATACAATAGATGTAAGTATAAATCATTTCCTCATAAAGAGGGAGCATTATATATTCATATTACTTCAAAAGTATTTACGCCATGTTTTGTGGTGCTTTATGATATTTTTGATAAATGGTGTGTTTTTAACCCAAGGATGGTGTTGGCACTGCGATTTTTTCAAATATTTTCAAAGTCTAGTCATCATTCTCCAAGGAATCAATTTGCCTTTTCAGTTCGGTTGTAATATGAAAGTGTCGCTGTCAAAGTGTAGTGGTGATAAAATTTCATTTCTACCTTCAGTAATTTCATTTTCCCTCTTTTACCTTTCATTTTTCCAAAAAAACCCAAAGTCCAGTGTTTCATTTCTTCCAAAACCCATTTTTAACTATTAAAATTCAATTTTTATATTTAAAAAGCAGCTCCGCACACCCACTAACAACCATATCGTGTTATACCCTTTTTACCTTACTGTCTATCGCATACTCAAACCTTATACATGTAACCATTTCCAAATCATACAAAATTTCTGATATGCGATATTGCTGGGACCCATCATTTCTTTTTGATCTGTTTCATAACATTCAAAATGTTTTAGAAAAATCCTTTATATTATGATTTGGACGAATTTCACCATATTCATTAAATTAACGAAGTTTTCACTTATCCGCTTTTAAAATGCATTTAATGGGTCCCACCTACCTTTTTGCATCGCATTTTCTCAAAGTTCACTTACCGCATTCACTTCTGCTTCCTCATTTCCCCTATTGCAATATTGAGTGGGACCCTTTCCTACCACGTCATCGTCACTAATCGCATATTGCAAAAATCCTCACCACATTCATTTTCCACTCCACAAATCTTCCAATGCGATACTATAGGGACCCACCTTTCCCTACCACATCACCCTTTCCCCATTACACATCGCAAGCTCTGGAGGATAGGCACTCAGGATCATGTTATAAACACCAAAGTGCGATGTGTGATATTGGTGGGACCCACTCGCATATCGCAATTCGCAAGCTTAGGAGGATAGGAGCTCAGGAATTCGTTATAAATGCTGAAATGCGATTGCGGATTCCACTGGTCGTTACACCTCATGATCTTCCCCGCCCTTTGATCCATAATTCTCATGCCTTTTCTACCTCCCTTTTCCATTCTGCATTGCGTGGGGTTTGGGGGGGGGGGTCCGTAAAGCTGTTTTATCCGTCGTTCCTCCTGCTACGTGTCCTCCTCTCCGCATTTTGCACCCCCCTAGGTCCAAACCTCCTTGCCACGTCATCACCCCCATCGCAAATTTCATTCCCTCCCACTTGTGTCTTATGTTTAAAATGTTCTGACCCCGATCTGAGATTGCAATATATCTATAAAGGGGGTTTTCTCCTACCGCTCATCTAATAATCTCTCCCGCTAATAAAATGAAACCCCGCTATCTCTTTCAATCCGCCTCCATAAACTGTTTAAACTCCATATTTATCGCTCCTCTTTTATTTCTCCTGTTGGCCCATAATTCAACGTGTCTCCTTCTCATATATTTCACGTGCCCAATCATTTTGTTTGAAACCTATCTCTATGGGTTTTTCCACTCCAACACTATTTCCACGTTTATTTTGAAAACCTATCGCGACAAACAAGAAATCAAAGGAAAGGAACGATGGCAGAGTTTCTCTGAAACATATTTCTACCATTACTCTCAGCACCAACACGTTTCCACAAGACATCATGCAACATTCAAAGAAAAATAACATGTCACTTTCACTGTTGTTTACACTTTTATGGAGTTGGTTGCACCAGAATAGAAGAGGAGTCTTTCCATAGACTGCCACATCATACAACCACTTTGAATTGTTAGCCTTGATGCTGTTTATTTTGATAATTTCATAGAACTTTGTATTAAAGTTTTAGGATAAGCCTCATCTCTTGCACGAGATCGTAATAACTTTTGGGAATAGGTTTACTCCTTTTGTGGAGATGACAGTTTTATATTTTTGTATATATGTGACAAATTGCTATGTAAAAAAGGTTCATGGTTTTAGAATCTTGGCTAATATGATCAATACTCTTTTTAGTCAATAAAATTGAAAGAAACTTCTGAGGACTTATTATCAATCTGGTGTGTGTATTGTTAATTTTCACTTGTGTTTCCATATCTTATTATCTTCAGTGGGAGTTTGCAATCCCTCATGCTGTTATATGTTTTTATCAGTCCCTTGACATGTTCATGTGTTTTATCAATTTTTATTAGTCTCACACCGTGAGCTTTCTTGATGAAATATACATGATGACAGTGTAAAGAGCATCACTTATAACAATTATCTTCCATGATATTTCAGTGAGAATATTGTAATTCTATAAATAGATTTCTCTTGTTGAAATATTGACAAATTGCTACTTGTGTTATTTTCTACCAAAAGCAGTGGATTTCTACCTTGCAGACCCACTGGTTCTTCTTCCATTTCACATTCTCTTCCCCTCATAGGCTACAAACTCACTCTTTTGCTACGACATCAGACAAAATACCCTCATTAGTAGAGAAATGGATTTGACTCAAATCTCTTTTCAGTGAATGGGAGTTTAAACCACCTACCAATCTTATAAAAAAAATCATTAAATTGTCTTAAAGTTTAGGATGTGTCTGGTTAGGTGCTTGAAGCAGTCCAAGTGCTGATTCCAACGCTAACATATTTTGGTGCATTTGACTGGAGACGAAGGCCTTGAAACGAAGTATTCTCCCGAGTCTCTTTTTTTGAATTGCTAATAATCAATTATTAATGGTGAATTGAAGAAGACTGTAAATTATTTCACCTGGCAACTCCACAAAGAGGAAGAGGGGTTTAAAGACCTCCTTCTACAAGGAGGAATCAGAGATCACCTACTGTGACTCCAGTTGCTGACCTAGAGAAGATCATTAAATATGCAAAAGGAAAACAAATGTCGGTTGAGGCCACATCTCAGTAAGTGAATAAGGTACACAAAAAGTACGTTCCAGAGAAAAAGGTACCTTTATCTACTTTAGAATCAAAAGAAGTTTTAGTTTCAAAAGATTCTGTTGAAAAATATCAAGTTGAAACTACTTCCCTAGAAAATAAAGTAGATGTTGTTAACCTAGGCTCAACTGAAAATTTTTCTCACTCATCACCTAGTAAATATGAGATAAGTAATGTTCGATTCAAAGAGGAAAAAAAAAAGTTTTTAAGTATTAATAAAGAATCAGAAGAGTTTGTACTGACATAAGGAGAGTTAGAACAAGTATTAACTATTACACCTTTTCTTGATAGGGATGTTTTGACTGAAGAAGAATTTAATACTGTTTTAATTTTCTTTCAAAATCATCATGAATACCAGTCTCTTATTACCCCTCAGTAAGAGTATTTTCCTTTGTCTCGAAATCCAGTTGATGGCTCATTCTCTTCTCATCAACCAGAAGGGAATGTTTCTGAAGGCCTCACTTTTAACTTATCTGACTTCCTAGCTCAGTAAAATAAAGTTGAATTTACCTCATCTCCTCAAGAGACAACATTTGAATCGGATTCTTCTATAGAAGGTGTAGCCAAAACCTCCTCTATTCATCTCTTTGAAAATCCACTATTTTTAGCCCCAAAGCTTGAAGAATCAACCCAAGAATTCCAATTTTATGTTGTCTCAAATCAGATTCAAATTCCACAGGTTGTAATTCCTAGTTCCCAAACAACTACACCAACTAGTCATCTATCAGTTGTACATCAGCAAGCCATGGCTCAGCCTTCCCTCACAAGGATGCAACAGATAGTGGTTGCAATATATGTGCCACTTGTTCTCCTTCAACCCTTGCATCCACTTCCTCAAGGAGATTACTTGAAATATCTTCCAAAATACACTGGGGAGGGAGAAGGAGTTTCTGCTGAGGAACACTTAGTTGCTTTCTATAGTTATGCTGACAACCAAAACATTGAGCATGAAGATGTCTGATCAAGACTCTTCATTCAAATTCTGGATGGAGAAGCTCGTAAATGGTTTAGAAGTCTGCCACCAAACTCAATAACAAGAATTGATGAATTGGAGGAAGTATTTGTGAAGCAATGGGGTGATAGGAAAGACTATGTGTACTACCTTACAGAATTTGGAACTCTGAAAAAGAAGGTAGATGAGTCATTGGCTGATTTTACCAAGAGGTTTAATAAGATTTATCAGAAAATTCCTGAAGGAATTAAGCCTACTGAGACTACAACTATGATAATTTTATCAAATGCTCTAGATTCTAAGTTTGCTTTATGGTTGAGAGCTGAGAAAGCACAAACACTGATGGATATGCAAGAGGCTGCAATTGGAGTGCAGTCTAATCTTATGTCATTTAATAAATTGAAAATGGAGGAAGATAAAGTAGCAAAACACAAAAAGGAAATGAAAGAAGAAAAACCTTCTTCCTCTAAACTCTTACAGCAGAAGAAAAGATTGATCAAATGTCCAATTTGATCAAGGAACTTGCTTCTAAGATGAAAAAATTAGAGTTTGAAAACAAACCTACATCTAGAGCCAATAAAAAAGAGGCCAATAGAAATCAAGCTCCCTTCAGGAGGCCTTTTTAACCTCAACAAATCCTACAACACCCAAGGAGGAATGCTGATGATCAAAATGTTGAGCCTCCTTTGAATAATTTTGTTGAAGAAGAACAACAAGAAAATGAAGAAATAAACCTTGTGGGAGAAACCTCACAGTCAACATGTTTGACTTTGCAAGAATATGAAGACCAGTCAAGGATTTATTTGTTTTCGGATGATGAGAATGCCGAAATTTATGCACAAAATGATAAAAAACAGCAAGAAGTTCATAACATAAATTATCCTTTGAGGTCCAAAGGTCATGTTCAGCAACCTAAAAAAAAATCAGATTCAGATAAACAAACTACTAAACAGAAGGCCAAGATCAATGAAGTTCATCCACCTCAAAATTCTGCCCCAATTGTCAAAATCAATGCAGAAAATAAGGAATTAGTTCCAATTTATTTCAGTTTCAAATTTGAATTGAATAAAATCAAAATTCTGGTCCCACTTCTAGAATTGTTGAAAAATCCAACATATAAAGAGTCTTTTAAAAGTTTTCTACGACCACCCCTCGCTCCTGATTCAGTCAACCTTGGGGATGAGCATCCCACTATTTATCTAGGTTGTCATTTCCAAGACCAAAATGATGACAACTCACCCCCTTTCTACCTGTCACTCAATATACATGACAAATTGCTGCATAATTGTTTACTAGATTCTGGAGCTTCTCATAATCTGATGTCAAAGAAGTTCATGGATGAATTAGGATTAGAGATCACCAAGCAATACCATGATCTATACACCTTTGATTCCAAAAAATTCAAGTGTCTAGGAGTGATCAAGGACTTGGTTGTTTCCCTTACCCAACTGCCTATGAAGAGCTTAGTGATGGAAATCGTAGTTGTAGACATAACTTCTAGATTCAGGATGCTGCTTTCCAGATCTTGGTCTAAAAAATTGGGAGGCACTCTTCAGATGGACATATCATATGCCACAATCCCAATGTTTGGAGGGGAATTCAGAAGGCTGTATAAGGAAACCAAAATGGCCTACATCATTAGTGATCAGCATAATCCTTCAAACCATCCCATATATGCTGAAGAAAAGGAATTGGGGTCATAAATACTATACCTTGATGCCTATGATAATAATTTCCAGCTTGAAATAACTGAAAAGAAACACTTTCAAGGTACAAATGAGAAACATTTAGAGGGAGGACATATCTGGAAATTGTACTTTGATGGAGCCTCATCAAGAGAAGGATCAGGAGCCGGTGTAGTCATCTTTTCTCCCACTCAGTAAAGGGTAACTATATCATATCAAATGCAATTTTTTACAACTAACAACACTGCTAAATATGAGGTGCTTGTGTTGGGAATGAAGGCAACGAAATATTTGGGAGCAAAGCAGCTAATTGCTTTTGTTGATTCAGAGTTGGTGATAAAATAGGTGAGAAACAACTACCAAGTGAAAAATTCCAAGTTGAAAAATTATAGGAATGAAGTTTGGAACTTAAATTGCGCATTATTTTTCAGCATTTAATATAAATTTTGTCACTAGAGAGGAAAATCAAATGGCTGATTCACTAGCTATTGCTTCTAGTAATTTAAAAATTCCTCTAGATGTCAAGGCAACCTATGATGTTAAAATAAAAAACAGACCTTCAATTCCTGATAACATCAAATACTGGCAAGTATTTGAGGATGACAAGGAAATTCATAAATTTTTAGAGTGTGTTGAAGAGTTTGCAGATATACAAATTGATGATGAGCAAGACATTGTTGAAAATCAAAATAGCAAGCCTTTTAAGAAAACCATGTCTGGGAAAAACATTGTAGATCTGAAAACTAACTATATTCCTAAAGGCTTAGTCCATTTAGAAATATTGTTTGATAATAATGATGTTTTTCTCAAGCCTGAAAGTAAAGTTAATGGAGAGAGTACAAAAGAATGTAAGATTGACACATAAGATTAGCCAAAATTAGTCAAAGTGTTCAAATTCCTTTCTCTTGAAACTATAACAAAATATATCAAGTTGCTGAAAGAATTTGTTGATATTTTTGCATGGTCTTATAGTGAGTTAAAAACTTATGATAAGATCATAATGGAGCACAAGATTCCTTTGAAAACAGATGCAAAGCTCGTAGCACAAAAAATCAAACATATCAATCCCATGCTGCTCCCAATCATTGAGAAAGAAATCAGAAAATTATGGGAAGCAAAGATAATTCCGCCTTGATATTTTCTAACTGGGTAGCTAATATAGTCCCGATTCGGAAAAAGAATGGAGAGAGAAGAATTTGTGTCGATTTTCTCAACATGAATCGGTGTTCGTTAAAAGATAACTATCCACTTCCCAAGATGGATTATATTTTGCAGAAGGTTGTAAGATCCAAAAGATTGTCAATGATTGATGGCTTTTTAGGCTATAATCAGATTTCAGTGGACAGGTAAGACAAAGAAAAGAAAACATTTACCACACTCTGGGGTACATTCATCTACAACAAAATTCCATTTGGTCTGATGAATGCTGGTGCAACTTTTCAGCAGGCAATGGATATTGCCTTTGTGGGAGAAAAATATAGATTTGTAGTCATCTATTTGGATGACATCACAATCTATTCAAAATCTGATGAAGACCACTTGAAACATTTGAAACAAGTTTTTGACAAATATAGAAAGTTTGGTTTGTCCTTGAACCCAAAAAAGTCATCCTTTGCTGTCCAAGAAGGGAAATTATTAGGACATATTGTAACAGAAAGTGGCATCTGTATTGATCCGGGAAGAGTAGAATCTATTCAGAAGATTGGTTTGCCAAGGAATAAAAAATAATTATATACTTTTTTAGGGAAAATCAAATTTCTGAGGCACTTTGTTCCAAAATTTGCAGAGCTGATCAAACACATAAATGTATTTCTAAAAAAAGATGCAGAATTTAAATGGCGAGATGAAGCAAATAATTCTTTTTCAGCAATCAAGTCTACCTTGAATGAAGCTCCAGCTTTGATTAGTCCTGATTTTGAAAAATATTTTCTGATTTTTTCATATGCTTCATAAGAGACAATTGCAACTATCTTGTTATAGAAGAACAAAGAAGGTTTAGAGCAACCTATCTCATTTTCCAGTCGTGCTTGAAGATATTCTGAATTAAAATACATCCTGACCGAAAAATAAACATATGCACTAGTTAAGGCTTTGAAGTCTTTGCGAGTTTATGTGCTAAATTCAAAAATTGTTTCTGTTGTGCCAAATATTACTATTAAAGATGTATTGCTGCAGCTAGATACAGATGGCAGGAGAGGACGATGGTTGACCAAAATTCTGGAATTTGATATTGAGATCAGACCAACTAAATTAATAAAAGATCAAGGCTTGGCTCGCTTGATGGCAGAATCTAGCTGCAAGGCTTTAAATCTGAATGTAGAGGCAGCTGAAGGAGAGGATGGAGAAGGTATTTCTAATTTTCCTGAAATATTTCATTCAGATTGGTACAATGATATAGTATACTTTTTGTTAAATTTCAACTGTCCCCCTGAAATGGAGAAGTAAAAAAGGAGAGATTTCAAATTGAGAACTGTGAAATATTGCATTTTGGAAGACCATCTTTACTGGAAAGACCCTGTTGGAGTCTTATTAAGATGTGTAGATGAAGCTGAATCTTAAGAGATTATGACAGAGATACATGCAGGAGTGTGTGGAGGGAGTTTGTATTGGAAAGCCACTGCAAACAAAATATTAAGAGCTGGCTGTTATTGGCTAACTCTTTTCTCTGATGTTTTTTCCAAAGTCAGGAGCTGCGTCGAAGGTCAGAAATTTGCTGGTAAATAGAAATTTCTACCGTTACCTCTTATTCCTATTTCAACGGATGTTCCTTTCCAGTAGTGGGGGTTAGACTTCATCGGTGAAATTCATCCACCTTCATTAGGACAAATAGATGGATTCTCACAGCTACAAACTATTTTAATAAATGGATTGAAGTTGTACCAACCAGAAATGCTATTGATACGGTAATTATCAAATTTATGTTGGAAAATATTATGTCCAGATTTGGTTGTCCACAGAAATTAGTAACTGATAATGCAATGGCCTTTAAGTCTACTAAGATGTACAACTTCTGTCAGTAATACAAAATTGAATTGACTCATTACACGCCTTATTACCCTCACGGTAATGGATTAGCCGAGTCAACCAATAAAAGTTTGGTGAGGATCATTAAGAAAATGCTGCCTGAAAATAAGAGAAATTGGTACACTCAGCTGGTACATGCTCTTTGGGCAGATAGGGTAAGTGGTATAAAATCAATTGGAATGTCTCCCTTTAAGCTTGTATATGGTACTGATGTTGTAATGCCTTTGCAATTAGCTCTTCCTTTGATGAAGTTCCTGCAAGATGAAGTTGATGATGAAAATCCAATCCAAAGGAGAATGCCGCAGTTGATAGAAGAACACCAAATCAGAGAATCACTAATGGATAAAGTATAGAAGTATCAAACTAAAGTCAATTTTGTTTTCGACTAAAGAGAAAATCAACAGTTATTTCAGGAGAATGATTTGGTGCTATGTTGGGATGTCAGGAGAGAAGACCATGGAAAGCATGGTAAGTTTGACAATATATGATTTGGGCCATTTAGAATTGCTGAAGTTTTGGAAAACAATACTTTTCTGCTCAAACATCTGGATGATGATCAGCTGACTGGAGGCCCAGTTAATGGTCATTTTCTTAAAAAGTTATTTGTTTAGGAATTCAGTTAAGTTATTCCATTGTAAATATCTGGTGTGATGTGTCAATAAAAATACATTCCCAATGGTGTTTGTGTTTGTATATTTGGTCAATTTTGAGTCCAATCAGTCAATGCTCAGTTCTAGTCATAATTTCCAAGAAGTCTTCTAAGTTTAAAGTGTTTTTAAGGTACTGATTCTATAGTCCTTGAAGCCTCATAGGGAGGACCTCATCCCCAATAGGAGCCACTGTTAGCACTGCAATTTTTTCAAATATTTTCAAAGTCTGGTCATCATTCTCCAAGGAATCAATCTACCTTTTCAGTTCGGTTGTAAGATGAAAGTGTCGCTGCCAAAGTATAGTGGTGAGAAAATTTCATTTCTACCTTCATTCATTTCATTTTCCCTCTTTTACCTTTCATTTTTCCAAAAAAACCCAAAGTCTAATGTTTCATTTCTTTCAAAACCCCTTTTTAACTATTAAAATTCAATTTTTATAGTTAAAAAGCAGCTCCGCACACCCACTAACAGCCATATCATGTTATACCCTTTTTTCCTTACCTTCTATCGCATATTCAAACCTTATACATGTAACCATTGTCGAATCCTACAAAATTTCTGATACGCGATATTGCTGGGACCCATCATTTCTTTTTGATCCGTTTCATAGCATTCGAAATGTTTTAGAAAAATCCTTTATATTATGATTCAAACTAATTTTACCATATTCATTGACTTAATGAAGTTTTCACTTATCCGCTTTTAAAATCCATTTAATGGGTCCCACCTACCTTTTCGCATCGCATTTTCGCAAAGTTCACTTACCGCATTCACTTCCGCTTCCTCATTTCCCCGATTGCGATATTGAGTGGGACCCTTCCCTGCCACGTCATCGTCGCTAATCACATATCGAAACAATCCTCGCCACATTCATTTTCCACTCCATAAATATTTCGATGCGGTACTAAAGGGACCCACCTTTCCCTACCACGTCACCCTTTCCCCATTGCACATCACAAGCTCTGGAGGATAGGCACTCAAGATCATGTTATAAACACCGAAGTGCGATATTGGTGGGACCCAATTGCATATCTCAATTCACAAGCTCAAGAGGATAAGCACTTAGGAATTCGTTATAACCGCTGAAATGCGATTGCGATTTCCACTTGCCGTTACGCCTCGTGATCTTCCTCGCCCTTTGATCCACGGTTCTCATGCATTTTTGGCCCCCCTTCTCCATTATGATTTTGAAACTGCGGGGGGTGGGATGGGGGGGGGGGTTCGAAAAGATTTTTTTCTACATCGCTCCTCTTGCTACGCGTCCTCCTCTCCACATTTCACACCCCCCTCGGTCCAAACCTCCTTGCCACGTCATCACCCCCATCGCAAATCGCATTACCTCCCGCTTGTGTCTTATGTTTAAAATGTTCTGACCCCGATTTGCGATTGTGATATATGTATAAAGGGGTTTTTCTCCTCCCACTCATCTAATAATCTCTCCCACTAATAAAATGAAACCTCGCTATCTCTTTCAATCCGCCTCCATAACCTGTTTAAACTCCATATTTCTCGCTCCTCTTTTATTTCTCCTGCTGGCCCAGAATTCAACGTGTCTCCTTCTGATATCTTTCACGTTCCCGATCCTTTTGTTTGAAACCTATCTATATGGGGTTTTCCACTCCAACACTATTTCCACGTTTATTTTGAAATCCTATTGCGACAAACAAGAAACCAAAGGAAAGGAACAACGACAGAGTTTCTCTGAAACATATTTCTACCATTACTCTCGACACCAGCACGTTTCCACAAGGCATCGTGCAACATTCAATGAGCAATCATATGTCACTTTCACTGATGTTTACACTTTTTGTGGAGTTGGTTGCACCAGAACAGAAGAGGAGTCTTCCCATAGACTGCCACATCATACAACCACTTCGAATTTTTAGCCTTGATGCTATTTATTTTGATTATGTCATAGCGCTTTGTAGTAAAATTTTAGGATAAGCCTCATCTCTTGCACGAGATCGTAATAACTTTTTGGAACAAGTTTACTCCTTTTGTGGATATGACAGTTTTATATTTTTGTATATATGTGACAAAACACTATGTAAAAAAGGTTCGTGGTTTTAGAATCTTGGCTCATATGATCAATACTCTTTTCAGTGAATAAAATTGAAAGAAACTTCTGAGGACTTATTATCAATCTGGTGTGTGTATTGTTAATTTTCACTTGTGTTTCCATATCTTATTATCTTTAGTGGCAGTTTGCAATCCCTCATGCTGTTATGTGTTTTTATCAAGCTCTTGACATGTTCATGTGTTTTATCAATTTTTATTAGTCTCACAAAGTGAGCTTTCTTGATGAAATATACATGATGACAGTGTAAAGAGCATCACTTATAGCAATTATCTTCCATGATATTTCAGTGAGAATATTGTAAGTCTAGAAATAGCTTTCTCATGTTGAAATATTGACAAATTGCTACTTGTGTTATTTTCTACCAAAAGCGGTGGACCGTGGGCTGTTACCATACAGAAAAAGGCTTTTTAGTGTATTGGAAAACGAAACGGTGATTATTACACGATATATATATATATATATATATATATATATATATATATATATATATATATATCTGTCTGTATATATGGATATATTTATCATTTTTGCCTTGTAGACCCACTGTTTCTTCTTTCATTTCACATTATTTTCCCCTCATAGGCTACAAACTCACTCTTTTGCTACCACATCGGACCCAATACCCTCATTAGTAGAACAATGGATTTGACTGAAATCTCTTTTCAATGAATGGGAGTTTAAACCACTTACCAATCTTATAAACCAAATCATTAAATTGCCTTAGAGTTTAGGATGTGTCTGGTCAAGTGCTTGAAGCAGTCCAAGTGCTGATTCCAACGCTAACAAATGGTCTGAGATAGATTATAACATGAGAGATGGTCCATTATGGATATTCATAGTTTAAATAGCCTACTCATTGGATTGTTGAACTTCATGGATTATAGGATTGGTGTTTTTCCTTTGGGGATTGGAGATCTCTTGACAGTTTGGTGGGCGCCCTTCATTGAGGCCTCATGGAGGAGCCACTTGTTTAGAAAGTTCCCTATAGGGCATGCGGAACAATGTGCATCATGGAGAAGGGATTAAAGCCCTAGTTTACATGTGGTTTTTAATTTTTAGGATGAGAGATGGCTCGAGGATGCCTAGGGCTTAGATAATGTTCTTGTTGGGGGTAGTTGACCCAATGGAGTATATTGATTTGGAGGATAGATGGAGTCCATGAAATATTGTGATGGGGTGGCATGGATTTTCCTTATGTAGCTACATTACCTTATATTCATTATTGTGTATGAAATCACCGTTGTAACATGAAACTTGTACTTTAGAGTGAACATCTCACTTTTGTGGCTTATTAAGGCTCATATAGGTTGCTTGTAAGGGATTAGACCCACATAGTATTGTTGGAATCCATTAACTCTCATATAAATAGAACAAGGAGAGAGTCTTTCCACAACATATTCATTCAATCACTTGTATTCATTCTTGTGATGGGACGTGACTCAAAGAAGAAAGTGCATATTTTCTCTTTTCCCCCCCCGCTCTCTCTCTCTCTCTCTCCCACTTACATCTTAGCTTGTAATTGTATGCTCTCTCTCTTGAGGCACTAGGTTTCCTTGTTATCTTGGAGTTTATTGAAGAATATTGGACTTATAGGAATTTGGTTTATCCCTCGGAGATTGGATGTTAGGGTTTTGATAGAAAATTCTCAAATGGATTTGTGAAGAAGAGAGGAGGATGATGTATTGCCTTAGAGGTTATGTTGGGAATATTTTTGAACTTTTTTATTCTTGATTGAGGCAAGGTTTCATAATTTAACTTAACTATGGATGTTTGGATAGATTAATTGTTTTTATTAGCCTTGAGAGAATGCTATGATATATACTTGTTCTTTATCTTGGACTTATATATGAAATTTCCAGTTATTCACATCTTATGCCATTTTCATATTTGAATTTCAAATAGATATGTTCTTTATGATTTTTTATTTACAACGAATGTCTTGCTAATTAGACATAAGTAAAAGGGAAAATTGTTAAGTGATTGACATCTAAGGAATAATATAAAGGGTTTATTTGATTGTTGTTATACTATTGTAATTACCTATGTAAAAACAAATTTTCAAATTTTATTATTGGCTAACAATATCCCCGAAAATCATTAAAACTAATCTTTTTGTTTGGTATCTTTTATCTTATAATTATAAATAAGTTTGGGGCTATTTGAAACGAACTATTGCCATATTTTTTCTATTGTTTTACACTCCAATTTATAATAGTCCTAAGGGTTGAAAATTCTAGCGCTAGGATCCATAAAGCCTTTTAGGAAGAAGTCGGAATTTCATTTTTTCATTAATTGTCCTAGTGTATGAAATTTCCACACCGGTCGATGGTCTAATACCGCATATAATGTTGCTACTTAAATGACCCCCATGAGGCAGTATATGGACGAAAAATATCATCAATGATTCATACTTACCAAGACTCTAAGGTTTAGGAGGCATCCAAAGCCTTGATAGGCCATGCTAACATTTGTGTATCCTTAAGGATAATTTGTTGTTGGTCCAAAACTACATGAAACAACATGCCAATAAACATCACTTCAAATGCCACTTTGCAGAAAGAAAACCATTATCAACTATTCTTACATCTATAACATTATAAACATACATCATTAAAGGAGAAGAAGCACTAGAAGTTAGAACCTAAGTTTTATGAACCATATAATCTAACATATAGTTGTGGTGGTTTCCAAATTGTCTCTAGCTAACCATTCTAATCCCCACATAGTGTTTTATGTGTATTGTGGTTAGTTCCAATTACATAGTTCAAACAATTCTTCCTAAACTATACAAGGAAAGTTCCATTTGGTTGCAACATGAGGCCATTTTAGAGAAATGTAAGCATCATTTTTATTAATGCACTATCCAAGAAGTTTTGATCCAATGGAAAGAGACATAAATTGAAGATACTAAATGGGAACCAACAAATATTCTCCACAAATATACTCATCTCCAGCCTTCAAGAAAATATTGCTTATTAAGTGGGACAACATGTTAGGGTCCCATCCTAACTCCCCTACCTTGGAGAATAGGTTGTTACTTAATGTATTGGGGCCATCTCCATCAAATAAGGATAACAAGGTAGTGGAGTACGAAATTAATAAATTTTTGTTGGCCATATTAAAAAAGGTCCACTAAATAGTGGTTGAAGGCTCATTAATGGATGTCCACTATGTGGTTAGTTTTAGTTAGGTAGAAAGTATATATAATAATAGAGAGTATGAAATTAGTTATTGTGTGAATATTATTATATTTGGAGCTCTACTTAGTTGGAAGGTTGATTTCTTGAAGAGGAAAGTGAGCATTGGTCTCAAATCTAAATATTATCAATAAGCTTTCTTACTATTTTTATTGTTAGGTAAATTGAATTAGGGTTAGAGTCAAGGTTGACCAAGTTAAATAGTAGTGGTTTTTTAGGCACATGGTATAGTGTACCCATGGTATTACTGCCCATGGTATTGCTGTAATGGAGCCTATAAAATGGTCTTAGCCAAGGCTAATGAAATTTCATTAGGATGGGTTTTTCCAGATTAAATATTATGTGTTTTGTTGCTGGTTATTTTTTGTTGTTTCTCTCGGTAATGTCGACTAAATAAGTTAATATTATGGTCAATTTTATCGACTAAATAAGTTAATATTATGGTCAATTTTTCTTCATTTCATATCAGAGCCATGGTCCAGGTTTTGGCTTCAGAGAGACGCCTTTGTGGTCAAGGTGAGACGCCTTTGTGGTCAAGGTTAACCTGGACTCTCTAACCAGAGTGGGTTGATAATGGATTTGAGTTTGAATTTGTGAATCTACATTTGAAATTGTTTCTTTTCTAAGTGACCAATCAGAGACAAATCTTTCGCATAGGAAAATCTGGATCAACATATGAAGGCGTGTATGGTTTCAAAGGATATTAGGGTTCGTAGGCTTGAACGATCACAACCATGGCTGAAGACTGTGGATCGAAGTGCCCTGACAAAGCCGGAGTCGCATGCAGTAGAGGAAACACTCGTTCTCGCTTAGGAACAAATCTGATTCCTCTATGTATCAAAATCCTTGGAAGGAGCTCTGTGACCGAGGAGTTCGTGCGAAAATTTTAAAAGGAATCGAGAGCATGGCGACAAAGTTTGGAGCAGGAACCCGATGATTATTGGACTGGGGGATCCGTTGGTCAAGGGCGCAATCCGCTGGTTAAGGGCGCAGAGGATACATGTGGTGGCATTGAACGAGAGCCAAATGGGTGTCATCGGTGGTGTGTGATAGTCGAAGCAAGGGTGAGGAGGACAATGTTGTTGTAAGTGGAGATTAGGGCTGTGGACGGGGAAAGGATCAAGGTTACGGTGTTCATGGTGGTGGAAGCTTTGGTGGAGGCTATGACAACTTATGACAGAGGAAGGCGCAAATCTGTTGCTTTCGTGGAGGATATGAAAATACTGCTAGTGAGGCATGCGTTTTGCATCCATGGGGAAAATCTACAGTGGAAGAGAAGGGAAAAATTGATGCGCCCAGAGCCAATAACGGTTTGCAAGGTTCAACGGTGGCATCGTTAGTATATGCAGTACGGGGCAGGGAACCTATTATTGACAGGGAGCGATAACTCTCTGCATTCAGAGTTGTGGCACACTAAATAGCGGTTTATGAAGTTCGTAAGGGTGCTGAAAACGTGGTATGATGACTGACATAATTGAATCCAACAAGTGGAGAAGCTATATAGACATAGGCTCTGTTATTCTCGAGGATGAAACAGAGAAAGCCGTAGCCACAACCTCGTTGGTGTCTCTGGTCCAGGGCCAGTAGCGAAATATGAAATTGTTTGTTATAGTAGAGGTAGCGAGGATTGAAGGTTCGATACTCACTGAGCTATAACATGCATGGACGCTGGACAAATGAACTCGTGACATGGGATATTTTGGCTGTTCATGTAGGCATCAAATATGAAGGATGTTCATGTCGTCTTCTCATAAATATTGTGAGGTGGCCTCACCTATTCCCGCAACGAGTGATATTTTTCCTAGACACATCAGGAAGGAATGTTGTATTGGGTGCCACACCATGGATTGTGGATGTTCCATGAATGGCTCTTGGAAAGGTTCAACCTAAGCGATGAGACCCATGGAAAATGGGTCACGAGAGATGAGAGGATCATCATACAATTACCCAAAAAAATAAAATAAAAAATAAACAAAATTTTTATTTATTTATTATAATGAAGTCAAAATTCTCATGTAAATGGATATATGGTTGTAAGATCTGGTAATGCATGCATATCTTTAGGTAATCACCGTTAAAGTCACAATTAGACCCAGGTGATAGGGGGAAGGTTGAGTTAACATATACTTTGGGATAAATTTAAGGGGGATAAGGGCCAGGGTGAGAAGAGCTGGGCTAAATCAATTGGCAAGGTTGGTTGGATTTAGTTAAGGAACCCCATGTCAAGTTTAGAGGGGCAATGTTAGGTAAATTGACTCGAGGTTAGAGTTAAGGTTGACCAAGTTAAATAGTAATGGTTTTTGGGCACATGGTATAGTGTATCCATGGTATTGCATGTAATGGAGCCTATAAAAAGTTGGGAATACTTCCTTTGGAGGTGAGCGGTGAAGGCTCACTTGGCTGGATTGGCCAAGGTTTTCTTCAGAGTTGGGGTTTTTCTCGGTTAAATATTATGTGTTTTGTTACTGGTTATTTTTTATTGTTCCTTTCTGTAAATATTCATAAATAAATTAATATTATGGTAAAATTTTCTTTAGCCATTTCCATATTTCGATTATATTTATTTGCTTTCCACTATTAGATATATAAATATCTTACTTGAATATATTGTTTCAACAATGACTAAACACCTTATAACTAAGGGTCTTGCAACTTGAAGGACATACTGGGCTATGACGAGGACCTCAAACCATGAGGCATGCCCCCTGGATGGAAATATTGGCCTAGGAGTGGGACGTAGGCATGATTCTAAGGTTTGGAATATTATGTAAGGGTATCATAAACTAAATCACACTTTGAAGCTGAAATGAAAGTGGTTTTTCCTTGAAGTTCCTACCTCTAAGGGACATAATTGGCCACAAAGTCAACCCATAGCCACGAGACATCCCCCTTAAATGGAATCATTAGCCTTCTAGATGAAATTTTCGACGAGTGAGATATGAAATTAATTCTTACGTTTGATGCTTAAGCAAGTGTCTCCTTTCCCAAGTAATTCTTTGAGGCTGAAAACTAGGGTCTTGCACTTTGAATGGCTTACCTCTAATGTACATGGGTAATCAAGGCAACCAAAAACCATGAAACAAACTCCCTAGTTGAATTTTTGTCCCAAAAGTGGGTAAGGGATAATTTTGTTGTTTATCACATATAGGAATGATTCCTTACCCATGGCATGCTTCAAAGATAAAATACAAGGGCTTAAACTTTAAATGACTCACTTCCAAGGAAACCATAAATAGTGAAACAAACCTTTTAAATGAAGTTATTGGCCCAAAGTGTGATAAGGCCATGATTCCAAGGCTTGGCTTGAAGTGTAAGGGTATCTTCAACTAAAGGATTAAATGCAAGTTATTTCACCTTGAAGTACCTACGTCAAAGGGAGATGGCCAAGAAGTTAGTATCATACCATGAGATAATCCATTTGGATGAAATCATTAGCCCAAGAGTGGGATATGGGTCTAATACAAGGAATTTGTACATCAAGAAAGGATATTCTGACCCAAGCAATGGTTCAAAGCCATAATCTAGGGTCTTGAGCCTTTAAGGACATACCTCTTAGAGACATGGGATAAGAAGGTGACCCTAAATCAATAATACCTTTCATATGGAATATTTAAACCAAGAGAGATATAGGAGTCTAGTTCTGAAGTTTGACACAAAAATAATCTTCAACACTGAAAATTAAAAACTTCAACCCACATGTTGATTGTATAATTATTCAACCATACACATAACTTTATACCATGACACATTACCTCCAAAGGGAATATTTGTTTAACTAATAATATAAAAGGCTACAATAGGTTGAATAGTTTACTACAATATGCTTAAGGGTTGAAATTCATTTATTGGAAACCATAACAATATGTTCAAATCCAAAAACCAATGCTTTTTTAAAGTCCAAACCATTGTATTTATTTCTCACAATCATAACTTAACCACAATAACATTATTGCTTACACAATATATGTTGAATTATATATTATTACTATTTTTTTAATATATATATATATATATATATATATATATATATATATAGCTCGACTTTGGGTGTAGTTTTTTTTCTTTAAAAAAAATAGGTACTAAAATTTTATTAAAAAGAAGAAGTGGGATCTGACCCATACTCATTACATTTTTGGTTTGAGATGGAGTACAAAGGCTCAATCCAAACCCTTAAATGATTACCCCAACAAATTTTTTAACCCTTTTCAACTAATTTTTTTCCAAAAAAATCCTAAAATAAATATGCATTTACACTCCATTTTCTAGTACTTTAATTTATACTGACTTCTGGTTTTTCTTGGAAAAATATTTTTCTTTTTCTTCCTCAATTTGTTCCAATCTTCAGTTTTTGTTGCATCCAGTGAATCCTTTGATGCATGAAACTTGTTATTTTCCATATCTTCCTTATCTACCTGGTCTTCACAAGAAGTGGTTTTTCCAAAAGTTTTACTTGGGGATTCAGGGGGATGTTCATAGTTCACTGGAATACGTTGTTATTGCATTTCTACTGATTCCGCCGGGTCCCCGTGCACTTCGTCCCGATTGATTGTCGATTGCTTTGAATAATCCTCTTTCTTAGTAATTTCGTCCTGAATTTCCTATGCTTCTCCTTCATCTTGAGGTTCTTTTGCCTTATATGCCGAGTAATGCTTATACTAAGCTCCCTCCCACCATATACATCTCTAGTTTTTTTTTTTTCCAAGCATTGTTGTTACGCAAATTCTTTGGGAAGCTTTTGAGAACGTGCCCAATTTTATAGCACTCTCTACAATGAAAATATACATTTTCATAATCGATCTTTTGAGTCCACATGTAATCTAGAGTTGACAGATTAATTTCAGCAGGAAAACCATTTCTAAAACCCAACTCCACACAAATTTGTGCATAATTAGTTTTATAAAACATTTTTCCTACTAGACTGCAACAATAAAAATTCCCTAATACATTTCCAATAGAGGATAACGTTGAGAGATTCCAAAAGTGCTAGGGAATATTCAAAATCCTAACCCAAATAAGAGCAGAGGAAATAGATGTTGATAACAGATCAAAAGTGGGACTTCAGGGCTGAAAGAAAAGGCTATTGCTGCCCCAAAACTAGGGCCCATAATCACAAATTTTCTGCTTGTCCTCAACGTTATCAAAAGAAAAAACAAAGAAACCCCGAGCTAGAGGATAAATGGTCAGATCCTTTGACAATAAGGGTTTCCATGATTCAAAGATCCACTTGTGTAGATAAAGTAAATGCGACCAAAACCCATTAAATCTACATACTAACCCTTTATCTAAACAATAATAATAATAATAATAATAATAATAATAATCAAAAGCTTCTTGATCCACAACAATATTCGGTGCTAGAGCTTCTTGAACAACTAGAAGAACAAATCCAACTTTCAAAATGGAACTATACGAAACTGAGGCTTGAGTTTCCATTCCTTCAACAAATTTATTCTATGAATCTCCAAAATTTGATATGGACCAGGGAACTGAAGAAACCCTAGCCACCACTCATCTCCTAACTAGCTTCGATCTACCTCGATCGGTCGATCTTGCACTTTGGATGTAGTTTTAAAATAATAATGTAGAAAACTTGTTGGTGTCATTTAATAATAATAGTGAATATAGTTGTAGGAGGATATGTAATTTATGCATTAATGTATATTGGTGATAATGCATCCTCATTATGTTATGTGTTTTAGAATATTATATATAAATTTTTTAATAATTGGTTATAGGTTTTCAAGTAAAATATTGTTTTTTGGTTGATTTAAGAGTATTTGCTTTAAAACTAATTTTGTACAAAACTAGATATCGTTATTTGAACTAAGTCCTGTCACAGTATGCCACAAGGGAAAATAGTACTGCTGACAATAAACAATAGTCTAGGTCTATCAAAATGTAAAAAATTCTTATTGCTAAAATAATAACTACTGGAATAATATTAACCTTTGAAAGTAAAATACATAAGCCAAAAGGCTGAATGAGACACTAAGTATCCGATGAAGTGACTAGGGTCGAATCTTGTGCGCTAGTACGTATTGTGCTTGGAGGTGTTAGGCCACATCATAGATGGCCTTCTATGAGAGCTAGTCGAGCATCCCGACTAACAAGACAAGAGCATTGGTGGTGTTGAAATCACTGAATTTCATTAATAAGGGAGATGATGTTGTCATGGTCCTCGTGATTTTCCTTCAAGACCTTACCCAGGAATGTCTTCATTTTCTAGGGGAGGGTAATGGAGTTAAGATATTGGCTCTAACATCCCTTGGTGTTAAATCCCTTTATTAATAGTGTAGTCCCTTATTATGTTAGTGTAGCCCCCTTATTGTTATTGTTGTACCCATATAACCCCCATATTGTTATTATTGTGCCCTTACATTATTATTGTTAGGTCGGCTAGGATTACATTGTGGCCCCATGGACTCCTATATATAGAAAGAAGGTTTTGTCATTTGTATCATACAATAATTGTTCATTCATGTAATTTATTGTAGGTTTCCCCCTCGAAGTGGCTTATTTCTAAGGCGTTGATATCTTTTTTCTTCTATTTGTGGAGCTGGTTTCACAACATTTGGTATCAAAGGTTTGGATTCTAGGGTTTCGCTGCTCCAAACTGGTCATCATGGAATTTTCTCTATAAATTATTTTCTATGAAGGTTCAGAAGATGAAATTTTTAGAGTACGAAGCTGAAATCCTGAGGAACATCGTCGCAAAATTTCAGAGCTTGGGTCGCAATATGTTTGGATATATGATCTGTTGAAGTTAGGGCTTTTTGCAGGCTCCTGAATTTCACTTAAAAAGGTCATTGCGGAATGTTCACCATAACTTTTTTTCTACGAAGGTTCAGAAGCTGAAATTTTTAGAGAGCGAAGCAGAAATCCTGAGGAACATCATCGCAAAATTTCAGAGCTTGGTTCGCAATATTTTTGGAGATATGATCTGTGGAAGTTAGGTATTTTTCAGGCTCCTGAATTTCATCTTAAAGAGGTGATCGTGGGAAAATATTCATAACTCTCTCTCTTTGAGCATCAAATTGGAATTCTGTAAAAAGTGACTGGAAGTACACAGAGTGTAGTTTCCTTTTCTATAAATTTCAGAGCCAAAGGAGAAAACAGTGACACGTGGCAAGTCTTACAAGTTTGCTCTACTGAATCAATCCATAATTAGGTCATTGTGGGAGATTGGACATAATGTTTCCTTGAAGAGTCCAAATCAGGTCAGACCTGTGGCATTTGAAAGAAGCTTCATAGGGCTACTACAGGGTTGAATTTTAGCTATTGAGGATATGAAAGCACATAGATAATTCAGTTTCAATATTGAGCTTCTCAAAAGAAAGAAAAATGTGTGTATTTGGTTTTTAAAATTGCATAACATTTGTTTGAAAAAGCAGTTGAAGTGATTCCAAGGGCATATTTTAGAATTTTATCAGTATTGGGTTCTATAATGCCTCCAAAAAATAATTCCATACCCATTAATCCCTCAAAAATCTATACTATGACACATGAAGAGGAAGAATTGCAGTGTGAGATATCAAAATTACGGTACCAAGTGCAACAAATTTCGATCTTACGAAGAGCAACCGAAGATGAAATAGATGGTTTAAAAGCAGAAATGGAGGCTAAGTTGGATGGTTTGAAGGATCAAATAATAGCTAATATGGATGATAAATTATTGGAAGATCACATCGAGCATCAACAACAAGTTCTCCAACTCTCAAAGGATAACCTAACTTTGGTGCAGAATCTAATGAAACAACAGGAAGATCAAAATCACATCGAAAGAAGTTCTGAAGAAGTCACAGAAACAATAACTCGACAAGTACGATCAATTTCAGAGTATCTCAACAAGTGGAAGAACTTTCCTGTAGAAGATTCTACATGGGAGGATGAGAATGAAGCATCAAGAAATAAAAAAGCGTTGAGGACAACACTTGTTTGAAGGAGAGGGGCATGTTAAGTCCCTATATTAATAGTGTAGTCCCTTATTATGTTAGTGTAGCCCCCCTTATTGTTATTTTTGTACCCCTGTAACGCCCATATTTTTATTATTGTGGCCTAACATTATTATTGTTAGGTCAGCTAGGATTACATTGTGGCCCCATGGACTCCTATATATAGAAAGGAGGTTTTGTCATTTGTATCATCCAAGAATTGTTTATTCATGTAATGTATTGGAGGTTTCCCCCTCGAAGTGGCTTATTTCTAAGGCGTTGATATCTCTTTTCTTCTATTTGTGGAGCTGGTTTTACAACACTTGGTATGCTTAGGGTTAGGAACCCAATTGGTTACTTGAGTTTGGATTTAAGAACTAGAGTAGGATTGGTAGCCATTAGTGGTTAAGGTTTCTAGTTGGAAGATTTCCTCTTGGATGTCTAAAGTGAAAAATAGATACAAAATTTTGTGGTTAGGATTGATCTTACAGTTGACCTTGACGGCCTCTACCACCAAACCCCCGAGGAAAATGCATCCTATGGTGGGGCATGGTATGTTGGTCCACAATAGGCCAAAGTGAGGATGACTCCTAGAAGACAAAGAACTGAGAAGACCCTAAAGATAAAATACAAAGTAAAAAGGATGCCCAATAAAAACATAGCCACTAGGGAGGTTTGTAGCAGACTTTATCAAGATGAAATAACGATTTAACAGAGAGGGAGGGACTCCGAGTAGGGTTCGACATCCATAAAAAATTAAAAACACCAATACCAGTGCACACAACTAAGGCACTCTAAAGACTATGGACCAAAATCCACCATGCAAAAGCTATTACATTGAAAGAACTGAAGTAGACGAACTATAGAGAAAAGGTCGACCCACATGGCTTGGAAATTCTTCATGTTGAGGACAATCATTTTTCTAGTAAACACCCCCCCTGATTGAGCTTCTACTTTAGTTGTTGCCAATTTCACAAGGGTCACCTCCTTGATCGTCATCGTCCTGCTTCTCTTATGGATGTTCGACACCAGGTACATGCACTGAAGGCCATTATACCTAGAGTTAGGACCACCCTGTAATACAAATCACATAGCATTTCCATAAAAGAGATCTTTCCCTTGAACCAGAGCCAAAGCACAAGAATTTCCACATGACATGGGGTCATGACAGTCGAAGTTAAGGTCCACAAAGCATGCAACATAGGGAAAAAATGCCACCTATGAGGGGGTAATGTCACAGACACATTAGAACAACACATAGCCAAATTTACCTAGCCAAGAGCTCATAGACAAAGAGCATGCTTCCATATTATTATGAAGCGAATGTATACTAGTTAACATGTGTCATTGCATGGGGTGGTGATCTAGGGAATAAAAAATATGCTAAAAAATCAAAGTGCTCAAAATATTTTGAAACCAGTGCCAAATCGTAGATCTCGTCGTTCTAATTCCAATAACATTTGAATCACCTCAATCTGAAGCCATATATGAAATTTATTGCATTTTGAAGTTTGTGGCAAACAACTAAAAGGTCAACTTGTAGGGTTGACTGGGCTGTTGACTGGTATGACGTACAATGATGTGGCACTGTTGTTAGCAAAGTGAATGGGCAGTACGAAGGTTAGAAGGGCCAATCCCGTGATGACATGTGGTAGGGTCGTATAGGTTGGGTTGGTGGAATTTTATTGGTTGTTGAGATTTTGGTTCATCCAATCAGGAGGCACCACGTGGCCCAATGGGAGGGAGCCACGTGGCCGTCAGGATTTGTGCCAAAAGTTGGTTTGGTCGATCGACATATCCCACTAGATTTGACCCCATGACCTCACTGTTACAAAATAACCGCCATACTGTTGGACCACACGTTGTGTTTTGTTATACAACATGGCCGATTTTTATTTAATTCAAATGTTGGAATGTTGAAGGGAGGGGCGTTTATGAGGAAAATGGAGGCCGCTGAAGGGGAGAGGGAAGCCCTTGGCCCTGGTCACGTTCAAAACCCCGAAACTGTCAGCAGAGGGCTTGGAGCAGGGTCTGGCATGTGGCCCAGCCCGCGACCACATGGCATACAACATGACCAAGGGCAAAGTGTCTGAGGGTATGTGGCCTCTGGCCTGCGCCCATGGCCACATAGTTTGCCACATGACCGAAGAAAAGGGCGGAAGTTGGGCCGCGGGTGCCCAACTAACTGTTTTACAAAACACACCAATTCTAGTGGAATCTGCGCCGTCCCTGCACCAGAATGTCTCCTTGATAGATACACAAAGGGAGGAAAATGTTTCCAATTTTGCTAGTTTTGCGAATTTGTAGGACAACTGATAGTGAAATGGGGAATGAGGCCTAACTTGGCAATTTTTCACCCTTTTTGACCCCAAGAAGAGCCTACATAGGGATTTTTGGTGTTCTGGACACAATGGAAACATTTTTTTTGTGATTTGAGAAATGTATATTGATGTAATTTACATTTTGAGCATATAATAGAAAGGGCCAACATTGGAAGCTGGACCTAGAGTGGTATCTTAGGAGGGGTGAACTTCGTGATCAAATTGATGTTTTGCGATGTTGCATGTTTTCCATTTTTCTTTGGTTATATATACAAAAATTAACTAAAATTTCTAATTTTATGTGATTTTTTAATTTGGATCCATTTCCCATAAGACATAAACTAGCTTGCAAATTTTTTCAAGAAACCTTTAATTTTTAATTTCATATCAGTTTGGTATCAGAGCATGGTTGTTTTGAAGGTTTAACTATGCTTGAAAGTTTTTTTGAATGATTACAAGGTGTAATTTGAGGAGAGGAGGAGTGCTTGAAGAGCCAAATCCTCAAATTGGTTCAAGGAGGTCACAAACTCCAAGAAATCTGCCAATCATGGCACATTAATAAGGACAAGACCTAATGTATGAGGATGAGAGAGATTTTAGAAAGGATTTCTATTATATGTTTGAGATGGTGAAAGTATGGTACAATGAGAGGGCAACAAGGTTGCAAGGAGAAATTTCAAATCAACAAAAAGGTAAGGTGATGGGAGAAAGCCTCTATTTCCACCACCTCCTTCTTCACCTCCACCTTCACCTATATCCTCATCTCCTTCTTCACCTCCTTCAACACCTAGACATACTCCTTCTAGATCTGAAAAATGAAATGCTAAATCTCCTTTGCTTAAGCTTGATGTCAATTTTGAATTGCCTATGTATAATGGGGAAGAAAATTCCAAAAAGTTGGATAATTGGGTTCATAAAATTTAAGTCTATTGGAATATTCATAATCAAGGACAATGTTACAAAGATCCAACTTGCTTCTCTTCATTTGGAAAGTGTAGCCTCATATGGTGGGAGGCTAAAACTCAAGAAGATTTGATGAAAAGTGGTAAAATTATCTCTTCTTGGAATGATTTTGTAGCTGCATTAAGAAGTCAATTTTATCCATTAGCTTATATGAAAAAAATAATTATGGATTGGAAAAAATTTAGACAAGCTAAAGTTCCAGGTGTTCAAAGTTACACACAAGAATTTATAAGAAGAGCTTTAATCTTGGGTGTTGATTTATCTTCACAGGACACTCTCCTTAAATACATAGGTGGATTACATAGTTATTTGAGACATACTATACTTATGTTTAATCCCACCAATCTAGATGAAGTAAATATTCAAGAAACTCATTTAGAACCTAGAGGCAAGAATGTTCCTCAAGAGACTAGCAAGAAACCTTCCAAATTTGGAGACAAAGGAAAGGGGAAGTTTAAAGGCAAAGGAAAAAATAATGCTACATTCAAGAAAGAGGGAGAGAAACTTACCTATAAACATGGTTCAAAAGAAGGCCATGATGAAGAACATATTAGAAACTACATCTATAGAAATATCTAAATAGATTCAACTAATCTTGTAATGTACTAAAACGAAATACTTAATCAATTCTACACATTGCGGAAACAAATTATGATCACACAATCACATGAAAAAGAAAGAGAGGTAATTCCAATCACACAACACAATTATGTATATGGGGAAAGCCTCAGCTAAAAACAATGCTGTCTGTATATTGCATAAATTCAAGAACATGAAACAATGCTATTTCTCTTCCTAAGAAATCTCTGCACTTTGCTGATTGTCTCACTTTGATTTTAGCAAATTTGGTCCAATACTTAACCAAAAACTTTCACCTAATTGACGAGATTGGATTTTCATTCCTGGGATAATTGAGCCCCTATTAATTAGGAAATTCCCATCAATAGATTGCGCAATACATCCAAGACATCTTGGTGACCTCGTGCATGACCTGTACAATTTTCTAATTATACAACTGATAGTTCTCTTCCCTTTAACTCCAACCTCAACTGGATCTTCCTTAGAACTGAAATGAAAAAACTATTTAGAGAAAATTATCAGTTATCTGATTGATCACTTCATGTGAATTAAATCAGATTTAATTCACTGGACCTATCACTATCTCATCTCTCATTTAGAATTATTTAAACTGATTTTAACTCAAATAATTGAGTTAAATAATTACAACTCAAAATAAACTGCAACTGGACCCTCTAAAACTTAGAGTGACCTCTACATGCCTCCAGTTTGAACTTCAACTTGAATTGACTGAGCTAACTAAGTCTTATTGACTCAGTTAACACTTAAAAGTTGTCATGTAATGTGGAATTACAATTTAATTCTGATTTAATTAAGGGAAAATTAAACTAGAAGCCCTCTAGGTGCCATTTTTAATATTTCTTGTTTCCATTTTCAACACTCCCTCTCAACAAGAAATGAATTCAACTTTATCCTGATCTGGTACCTTTGGAATGTTATGCATGCAACAATTCTCTAGTGTTGTTTGGTACTAAAACTTCTAAACCTGAAAAAGCATCCAAACTGAATCAATATGATGCATCTATCTCCAGAGTCTTTGACTGCTGCTAGCTACTGCATTGTCTACTGAAAAATATACGCTGCTACTGACTCTGCATCTGTGCCATCTGCATTATTGCAAAATCTGATCTGCACTTTAGTATCTGACATCTGTCACTCTAACATCTGTTTGCATCAACATCTACTGATCCATCCTGTTATTGTGTACTGTGGGCCCCCATAGCTAGGTAATGATCCATGAGAAAATAAATCTCAATGGAACCTGCCCAAATTTCTTCTCTTGGGATTATGACTTCACATCGTCTTACCTCTCACCTAGAGGTATGGTTGCATGTGCTCCCTCTACCCACTTGGCTCAAAATTCCCCCCTACTTGAGGTCTAAGCTTGAGTGGATGCCTCCACTTGGTCTCCTCTATGCTTCTCTAATTGTGGTTGCTCCACAAATTTCAGTGGAATCTTTTGAGGTTGCATGTTGAGAGGTAATTTATGCTCCCTCTCAACCACCAAGTCTCTAACCTCTGCTTTGCTCCTCAAAGCTTTGCATGCATCATCAACCTCGAGCGCATACAAGTTCTTGACTCACACACTGATATGTTTCATCCGTCCTGTGGCGATGTGTCTAAGGAACACCTTTACTTTGCTAAATATCACATCATAGCCACAATCTTCCAATACCTCTACGGAAACAAGATTCTTCTTTAGTCCTGGAACAAACGAAACCGTTCTGTCAGTCTGGGAGGGGAGCCAGATTCCCTATGAAAGGTAACTGTACCTATGCCGGTCGCACTATACCTCTCGTCATCTCCAAAGTCTATGTTATGTTGGAGGTCTTTCTCCTCCAAATCACTGAAAATATATCCATTCCCCATCATATGGAACGAGGCACCGTTGTTGAGATACCACATGCATCCCATTACAGTGCTATCCATGTATGCAATGAGAGTAAAATCAAGCTCGAAATATGAAGCTAGAGCTTCACCTGCTACTGCAACTGAAGACTGCTTCTTGCTTGCCTTCTATGAAAATTTCGTGACATAGTGCCCATACTAGTAATAATGAAAACACTTGATCTTGGACAAGTCTCTCTTTCTCTTTTCTCCTTGGGACTTCTTTCCCCTGACTTTCTTTCCTTCTATGACTAATGAAAAATCTTATTCTTTGTCTTTATAAGAGGTCTCGTCTCTGGTGCTCCACCTTATCTCTTCTTGTACCAAGTCAAACCACAATCGCTCCCAATATGGTAACATGTCCCTCTCATTCACCAAGTCCTAGTAGCTATGCCAGATATTGGGAATGCCTAGAAGTTCTAGGCTTACCAAATCATCCTGGGCTATTGTCACACGAACACTTCCAAGCTCATCTTAACATTGAGTGAACTTCGTCAAGTATTTTGGTATCGTCTCGACCTCCTCCATCTTGATCTTTCCTAGCTTTTCCTTCAACGTCAACTTCCTATGGTCATTGCTATTCTGAAATAGACCTGTTAAGCCCTTCCACATAGCATATGGATTTTCCTATCCATGGATATTCGAGACAAAATGATCTCAAACTCCTAACATAATCCTTCTCGCCTTTGCTACATTCTTCTTCCATGCATCAAGATTTTGAGCTTATGTTGTTGCAGGCTTGGGAATATCAATATCTATGAATTCCTTCAGTCCTTTGTCCTCCAACACTGCCTCCATCCCGTCCTTCCATGCTATGTAATTAAAAATACCCTCAAGGTCATATTCGAGTCTCAATCCATAGAAAGACATCTGTACCACTGGTGGTCCCAAAGATTAAATATGAAAATTCAATCAATTATTCAAAACATATTTTGGTTCTTTTCTTATATAGTTATTCCTCTCTAATACCATGTAGAAATATCTAAATAGATTCAACTGAAATTTTAATGTACTAAAACAAAATACTGAATCAATTCTACAAATTGTGGAGCAGAATGCATGATGAATACTTAACATTCTGTAACAGTCAATATTAGTATGGTGGATTTTATATATAAGAAGGGATAAATGAGTAATGTATATGTTATGGTGCAGTGGGTCATCATGTACAAGCTAATCTAATTAATACTATTATGGAAATAAGGAAGTAGTATACCCATTGATATGCCAATTCTTCCTATATTAGGCATGTATTTGGTGAATGACCCCGACAGGGATCGTGGTGAGGGAAAGACTTGTTATTGCCGGTTAGAGCGGGAGGCAGATAATGCATATATTATATATGTAATTACGCTTTAGCGTCGTATAGGATCGTAGCTCGAATCATCCAGCTACTCAAATGGTTATTAGTTCATTAGGTTCCAATGAAGCGATTAGCCTCCTTCAAGCGTGTAAGATTTCGAGATCCCTTCCTGCTTATAGTTGCACCATTGTTCCGGTTCAATGCCATACAGTTGAATGTGGTTCTTTGGGTCTGGGTTGTGTGCCCATAAAAGGCCAAGCTACAGCCAATCCATTCTCTCGGCACTGAAAAGAAGGACCCTGGGGGGTATAACCAGGCAGGAAATCCAGTCAATCCAAAAAGCTAAGCCATCTTAGACCTTTATGCTGCAGCAGTTGTTTCTGTTGTTGATTCTGATCTTGATCCAGTCGTCAATGAAGCAGCAGAGCCAGTTGCCAATTACGATCGCACAATCACATGAAAAAAAAAGAGAAATAATTTCAAACGCACAACACAAAGATGTATATGGGGAAAAAAGCATCAGCTAAAAACCCCGCTATCTGTATATTGCATAAAGTCAAGAAAATGAAACAATACAATTCTATTTCTCTTCCTGAGAAATATATGCACTTTGCTGACTGTCTCACTCTGATATTGGAAAGTTTTGTTCAATACTTAACCAAAAACTTTCACTTGACTGACCAACGTGGATTATACATTCCTGGGCTAATTTAGCCTATATTAATTAGGAAATTCCCATCAATAGATTGCACAAATCCTGATGACCTCATACATGACCTGTACAATTTTCTAATTATACAACTAATAGTTCTCTTCCCTTTAACTCCAATCTCAACTGGGTCTTCCTTAGAGATGACATGCACAAATTATTTATTGTGAATTATCAGTTATCTGATTGATCATTGCATGTGAATTAAATCAGATTTAATTCATTAGATCTATCACTAGCTCATCTCTCAGTTAGAACTAGTTAAATTGATTTTAACTCAAATAATTGACTTAACTAATTAAAACTCAAAATAAACTGCAACTGGACCCCCTAAAACTTAGAGTGACCTCTACATACCTCCACTTTGACCCTCAACTCGAATTAATTGAGATAACTAAGTCTTCTTGACTCAGTTAACAATTACAACTTGTCATGTGATGTGGAATTACAATTTACTTCTAATTTAATTAAGGGAAAATTAAACTAGAAGCCCCCTGTGTGCCATTTTCAATATTTCTTGTTGACATTTTTAGTAAGATCCAGAAATGAGACTAACGAAGTTCAATAACAAAGGGAAAAAAAATACTTCCACTACAACTCAACAAGATCTAGGATCCGATTCAGGCGATGAAACCAAAATCACAACCATGGGAATGAAAGGTAAATATTCTATTGCTAATACTAATTCTTCTAGTATGCCTATTGAGTCTCAAAACGATAAATAAATAATTGAGATTTTCCATATTAGGGTCATTACAAAACATACCAGAGTTGATACATTGTTTGATAGTACATCCCAAGTCAATCTAATTTCTGACGAAATTGTCAAGAAACTAAATCTAGAAATCATACCTCATACTAAACCTTACCCTTTGGGTTGGGAATGTGATGATGCCAAGTTGCAAGTGACAAGAAAATGTAAACTGAAATTTACCATCACTCCAAATTTTATTGATGAGGTAGAGCTTAATGTTATACCACTTGACATATGTTGAATTGTTTTAGGGAGTCCATACTTTGTATGACTAAAAAACCATATTCTATCATCATGAGAACAAATATCATCTTTTAAAATATGGAGTTGAGAATATTGTTAGAGCATATCGCAAGAAGATGAACTTATCTCTTATAAGTGAAGGTCAAATGAAAATGATTGTAAATGCTAGTAAGAATTTTTTGTTGATGATGATTAAAGCTAAAGATACTGCTGAATCTGAAGCTTTCACAAGATGTGATTCAAAGCTCAAGCATGATTTGGTTGAAGTTTTTAACACTTATGACAAGATGTTTAGGAACCTTAATGGTTGCCTCCTAAAAGAGGAACCCAACATGAGATTCACTTGTAGCAGGATGCACCACTTCCAAATATTGACATGTACATAATGTCAGTTTTGAACAATGTAAACTATCATATAGGAGTGTACTGAGTACCCGTTTTTTTGAGGTAGCAAAAAACATTCGATTTTGAATTTTTTTGAGGTAGCAAAAAAAAATCAAATTTTGAAGCGTTGATTTAGAATACACCTTTTTTTAAGCATATTTTTGACACTTTAAATTTTCTTATGTATCAAGTATGAACATTATTTTTAAAATGTTAGTGATTTTCATGCTGATTTTGAAAAGTGTTGATGCAACATCAACCCCTTTTTTTAGAAGGCTTATTTTTGACACTTTCAATTTTCTAATGTATTAAGTGTAGATAATTATTTTTTAAATTTAACAATTTTTGAAGTAGTTTTCTTCTTCTTCTTCTTCTTTTTCCCCAAGATATATTTATTTTTTAGTGTTTTTTTGTTTTGTTTTTCATTTCAATTTTTATTTGTAATGAAATCTTCATTTTTTTGCATTAAAAAAAGGTCAATATTTTAAAGTTATGATTCTCTCTATATATTTTTTATCATTAATTAATATTTCAATGCACATCAAATAATTTTCACTAAAAAAACAAGAATTTTTAACAGTTGACAAAAAAATACACATTTTGAGTATAGATATAAAAAAATACACATTTTGAGATTTTTTTGCTAAAAATGACATGTCAAATACATTATTTTTATAAGAAAAGATTAACTAAAAAGTTAAAAAATAACAATTTCTAAGAATTTTATGTCAAAAAATAATAATAATCACAATTTTTTTTCAAAAAATAATGATTCACATAAAAATAAAGTGAAAATGAGATAGTCCACGAGGTCTTGGATAGACGGTGATCGGTTGCTATGTTATGGCACTCCTTGATGTGGATGTGAAGTCACTGGTTCAATTCCACTACAAGGAAAAGACACTCTAGCGGATGTTTTTGAGGAACCCATTATAAAAATACCCCAGACATCTGTTTCTAGCGGAGGTTACTAGAGGAGGTTGGCGGGTGAAGGTTTTTGCGGATGTTTTTTGTCCGGTGCGCTTATCATCCTAAACCGCAATGGTGCGTTCAACGAGAGAAAGCACCGGTGCGCACAAACCATTGGCACACCAAACACTGTGTGCTCCGTACACACCCTCCCGGTGCGTATTATTACTGTAGCACACCGGTGCTTTACAAATATTCCACATCGGTGCATCATAAAATCCCGTGCCAAACTAGAAACCGCCCGGTGCAGTCTTAAGCAACCGCACCGGTGCGCATATAAAACCCCACGCACCAGAACATGGTTAAATAAAAAAACAATTACGACAAAAAAACCACATTTTTCACTTTTCTCAGTACTCCAAAGCTCTCAAGCACCGGTGCAATTTATCTTTGTCTAAGAGGCCCTGACATCGGTCCTCCCATTGCACCCATTGCATGCACTACTGCTGTGCATTGCCCACCAATCTCCAACTTGAATTTTGCAAAACTGTGGGCAAATTTTCTTTTGAAAATTCTACAACCAATATGCCTCATCGACAGCCAAATGTACATGTATTTTTCTGGTTTTTTCCATAATTAAGCCTTTTAGCAAATTAGAATTTCAAATTACCTTAAAATTAACCATTTAAAAGGAAAAAAAAATATTTGTCGCGCGGTGCGCTCGAGTCATTCGGCTCGCATCGGTTCGCGGTGCTGCCTGTAAATTTATAGGCAGCACCGCAACCGGTGCTAATGATATCCGCACTGGTTCTGGGGCGGTACCGAAAGGCGCACCGTGTTATTTTAAATTTTTAAAAAAGTGCGGTGCAGTCGATTACTCGGCCGCACCGTTGACCATGTGGAATAGCGGAAATGTGGTGTGTTGACTTAAATATCCACCCCGGGGTGGGTATTTTTGTCGGCGCACCGCTTTCTGCATTTCGACAGGGTCAACGGTGCGGCCTGGTAAAAGACCACATCGTTGAATATGTAATGATGTCAGGAGGTCGGTGCGCTGATGGAACTATACGCCCCGGAACATAGAGTTTAGTCAGCGCACTGCACTCCTGAAACCGTCCATAATCAATGGTGCACTGAAAATTTTCAGGTGCACCGCCACCAGTGCGCTGAATATTTTCTGGTGCAAGGCTGCCAGTGCGCGACAAAAAATGACGCACCAGTACCGGTGCATGCCTATTTTTTGTGGCGCACCGACTATTTTTTTTTTTCCCAAAAAAAATATACATGTCTATTCCTAAATACATGTCTCATTAAATAAAAAAATTGTATTTGATATTTCAATCATTCAGAGACATGAAAGGAGAGAAGAGGGGGAACAACAGAAACAGTAGGTGGACCAGTATAACATGGTTCACCTGTGGGTGGCACGAGAGAGGGAGAGAGATGTGTACCCTCACCCTATTACAGCAGCTATCCAGGGACTCCTAAGGTAGGTAGGTCTCCTCAAGTGCTATGAGGAGGCTACTTCCCTAAAGGGCCATGGTGTGTTTTTGAGACATCTTATTCGCAAGTGGAATGCCCATTGACAGACTTTCAGGGTTGGTTCTAACCAGTGGTATGCACCCACTAAGGAGGACATATATTTCATTACAGGGCCTCTGAGGAGAGGGGTGGATTTTCCCTCGTTCCCAGAGGTTCCAGTTGGCTATGAAGTAGGAAGTCAGTTGGTTTACTCCCAGAGATAGATTAGCACAGATATATTGTCTCCTTCAGATTTTCAGGTCTCCTGAGGTCAATTACGTATTGGTGAATTTGGTAGTCAGGAGGTGAGGTGCCTCTCACTTCTGATTTCGACCATTTCACACAACACCAGTGACGGGCAACGCATTAGTTGTTCAATTCTATATTATGTTGATTCTTTAGTACAGGAGCCAAGACTTGTCAGGTGGTCTGCCATTTTTTTGTGGCAGTTCTATTCAACCTTAAATAGATGTCGTGCTCATGCACAAGGGAGGGTCAAATTCCCATTTGCTTCAGAGCCTTTTTGTTTATTTTTTTGAGAGGTTTCTAGGGACGAGACATAATTTTGTTCGGCAGCCTCGTAGGCCGATGTTCGAGGCACAGATGCACATATGGAGATAGATGATGCCCAGGAGGGGCGAGACTGTGTTTCCAGCGAGGATATCACATGATGCACTGGAGTTGCTAGCCAGTGTTGACGAGCATCCCTTCATTATGGTCCTCTATCCTTATGCTGGTTTGGATTGGCGAGGGTGTGCCAACATCCTCTTCACAGATGATGAGCCGCCGTATGATAGAGGTAATATTACTGTTTTATTTAAATTTATTCTAACATGTTCTTTAACTTGTTTTTATTAAATTGTGTAATGAAATTGTCTAATTATTGTTGTGTACTTGTATATATTTTGCAGAAATTGGGTCTTTTGATGGCGAGGACATGCCAACACCACCACATGATCTAGGTGTGTATCCTGATGACAATCAGGATATGCCAGATGCTGAGTATCATCAGGGGACCGGTGCAGAGAGAGTTGCTCCTACTGGTGCACCGGTACCGCCTTTTGCTAGGCGCGGTAGGCTTGATAGTAGATTTAGGATGGAATTGGGCGACCAACTCACTACATTGATTGTTGAGGCAGGAGTCAGGCCTGCTACTATCAGAGACATACAGGCCGATGGTAGGCTGTAACATATGTGGAGAGGCATGCCCCGTGACATGTACAACATGATGCCGCATGTTGTAGCAGCTACAACCTTAGTTACACGGCTGAGGAGGATTGATGCACGTTATAGGCGTGGTTGAGATGCAACACGTGATCAAAAGTCTGCGAGCAATGACGCATCATCTGATGATCGTTCACCTCGCGCCGCGCCATATGAGCAGCCTCCACTAGCATTGAGCAACAATCATCATGGAGAGCAGGCTGGACCATCGTCCATGTCCAGTCAGCAACCTGCAACATCCAGCAGTACTCATGATCATGCGTAGGCTGGACCATCGACCATGTCGAGTCATCATGATGAGCAGCCGACAGCTGATCCTAATCAGCATGAGGCACCAATACTAGATCAACAGGCACATGATGATCAACATGTATCTGAGCTTGTCGAGGCTGCACCATTGACTGAGCAGGCCTCGACTAGTACTGCTATTGATGATGTACCACTAGCTGATCCATGACATTTATATTACAGTTGTATATTTTTGACATTATATATATATATATATATATATATATATATATATATATATATATATATATATGGTCCATGTATTTTATGTTCATGTTGCAGTTGTACTTAATTTACATGTTGGTGATCATCATGATGTGTATATTGTTAGGTCATATTAGATGTGTTCATTTAATGTGCAACTTACATATAGATGTGTATGTGATAACAGTGATTTGACATGAGATGTATATTTGATGTTTGTGTTGTGATCATGTTATACAGTGCTAATTGTGTTTTTTTAGATGATCATGATCACGGCTATGTTAGCGAATTTGAATGTGTTTTTTGATGTTTATTAATTAATTTAATATTAAATGACCATGATATTTATTAAATATTATGTTATGATTGTAGTTGAAATTTTAATTTTAATTGTATGTAAAATTGTATTTCTATTTGTAATTGTAATTTTAACTGTAATTGTATCTAAAATATTTGTAAAATTTTAATTGTAATTGTAATATTTAATTTATTGTGAAATGATTGTAATTGTAATTGTATATATGACAAATTGTAAAATTGTAATTTTAATTCTAATTGTATGTAAAATTCTAAATATGTGATTGTAATTTTAATTGTAATTGTATGTAAAATATTTGTAAAATTTTAATTATAATTGTAATATTTAATTTATTGTGAAATGATTGTAATTGTAATTGTAATTGTAATTGTATATATGTAAAATTGAAATTCTAATTCTAATTGTATGTAAAATTCTAAAATTGTAATTGTAATGATACATATGTAAAATTGTAATTGTAATTGTAAATTTTATGTAAAATTCTAAAATTGTAATTGTAATTGTATGTAAAATTCTAAAATTGTAATTGTAACACACAACTTGTAATTGTAAAATATTTATAAAATTTTAATTGTATTATTGTGAAATGATTGTAATTGTAAAATTTTAATTGTATGTAAAATTCTAAAATTGTAATTGTAATTCTAAATGTAATTGTATATGAAATTGTAAAATTGTAATTGTAATTGTAATTGTATGTAAAATATTTGTAAAATTTTAATTGTATTAATGTGAAATTATAAAATTGTAGTTGTAATTGTAATTGTATGTAAAATATTTGTAAAATGTTAATTGTATTAATGTGAAAATTTTAACTGTATTAATGTGAAATGATTTTATTAAAATTTGTAAATTTGTAAAATTGTAAATAATTATAAAATAATAAATCTAGAATAATATGATTTTTTGTAACATAATAAAGTTTAGAAAATAATGCAAATAAATTCATGTACTTTAGAATTATCATTATTTTATTACGATCTTACATATAAAAGAAAAAGAACTTTATAGAGTACACCATTTTTATTGAAATCAACATAATTGCAAATTATCAGCTGAAATATTGATTTTAACATTAATTCAAAATACATATTATGGTGTTTCGAAAAAATTCTTATAAGGTATAAGGTAATTAAGTCCTCTTCTTTATAACAACCTATCTTAAAAAGTATAAATATTGATGAAATAACACATGTACCATTTCACATGTACTAATTCCATTGAACATATTTTAGAAGAATTCGAGTATATTACCATTGTGTTGCCTCTTATGGATGTTAATTCCATGAACATATTTTAGAAGAATTTGAGTGTCAAAAATGCAATAGACCAAAAAAAAAAAAAAAATTGGGCTATTTTGCATTTTATTAAAAGGTTTTTGAGATTTTTTGTGGGGTTTATGGGTTCATGGGATAGTAGACAGTACCGGCCCTGCCATATTGGCATTTCAGTTGAATTTTTCCTAGTAGCGATATGACCGAATCTTGTAGCTATGCATTTAACCAAGAACCCATATATTTTGAGAATATGATTGAAGACTGTTGTCATATACTTGAGCACTATTCCATTTCTTCACCATATTAGCACAAAATAGAAAGAACAATCTCATTCACCATAATAACACACAAATTTCAAAAAATAAAACACTCCATTCTGTGTTTCGAGGCATTTTATGCAAACGATAGGCATTTCTATGGAGTTTTATCCATATTCTGAAATTTAATAAGGGTTGGAGGGAGCTTACAATCCTGTATCTGTTAGTAACTGCACCCTTCGGTAGAACCAAAGATATTCAGGCAGATTCCTCAGCGAAGTAGACTGGCCATAATCGATTCCTTCGAGACCTCAACAAAAGAAATAGATATGCATGCCAGAGGTTCCTGTTGGCACCTTTTCTTGTTGTAGGTTTTGGAAAGGTTCAAGTTCCTTTTTCTAAAAGAAGAAGAGGTGTAGTTATGAAAAGAAATGGCCCAAATATTTTCACAGCAAAATGTACATTTCCAATGTGTCTAAAAACTAAAATATCTCCAACTTCAATAAACTACTCGGAAACAAAACTTTCCCAACCATTTGTGAAAACTGCCCACGTCTTAGCATAACACAAGTTCACATGCCACAATTTCCCACTTGGGCCCTGTAGTATTGCATCTTTACATGCCCCACATTGCATTCTCTCCACATAAACAATGGGGACCTCCTGCAATAAACAAAATGCATTGGAAGAATAGTTATTTCCATCAAGAATTTATCCAATTCTAATTCTAATTCTGATTCTCAAGAATAAAAAAAATTCTAATTCTAATTGCATAGTTCCATCAAGAATAAAAAAAATTCTAATTCTCAATTTTTATGATTGGAGTTCACTAAATTTTGGTGTACACACCTAAAATTAATTTCGGTCCCTTAACCACAAATTGGTGCTAATGTACATATAACCACACAAGTCCGTTTTAGTTACTGTGAACCGGTGCCATGTTACCAATGGACGCACCAGTGCGGTGCATTAAGTGACACATTGGTGACGAATAACCGCAAATAAAAAAACACAACTCTATTTTCTTTAAGTGAAAAAAAAAACAGTAAATTGAAAAATGAACGGAAAAATATTTTCGAAAATCCAATTTCATAAAACAATTATTTAAATACTAAACACTTTTCATTATTTCACCATATTTGCAAAAATTTCCAGCCAAAGATTTGCAGGAGACATACCTGGAGCAAGAGAGCACGAGAGCATTGTGGAGCAGTGAAACATGTTCGAACAAAAGTATTCAGACAATCAAAATTCCAAACCTCTGGTGATTCAAACCTTGTAGCATAAAATTTCAAATGATCTCGTGATTAAATTTGATTATTTTTTTAAATTTTTTTTGCATTTTTTTACGAAGTAAGAAAAAAATTTCAATTTGTTTTTCATTTTCAGAAAAATAAAAATAAAAAATCTATTTTAACCCTAAAACCTTCATTCTTTTTGTTTTTGCCCTTTCTTCTCCCAGTTTTTGTGATTTCAGAATTAGGGTTTTTCATTTTAGATTGACATCCAACCCACAGGACGACTTACATAGTCGGATCCCAATCCATGTTGACTCTTGCGTGATTATTTATTATTATTATTATTTTTTTTTCGGTCTGCCCTGCGTAACCTAGCTCACTAGTGCGCTGTATTATCCCAGCGCACCATGAAAGTACTGTGTAATAAAAAATTTTAAAACAAATTTTTTTAATCAGTGTGCCATATGTAAAATAGGGCACTGATGCGCTATTTCATTATGGCGCATCGTAAACGTGTTGTTTCACAAAAAAATGTTTTATTGTGTTAATCGATGCACCATGTAACATATAAAGCACCACACCGGGTCTTCTAGTTGACAGAGAACACCGCATGGTGGTCCCTTCTTTGCGCGGGGCGTTTATGCTACAAAAAATAGCACTGGACGATTTTTATTATTTTCTATGTGTTAATCGGTGCGGCAGTTAACATGTAACGCATCGGTGCTCCTTTTTGACACAAAGCATTGTACGGTCTATTATACTGTTTGTGTGGTGCGTTTATAAGACCCCCATGCACCAACGTCGGTGCGTACACCATGAATGGCACACCAGTTTCTTGATATTTTTTTTACCTGAAAATTTGACAATTTATTTATAATTATATTAATGAATGATATGGTACAGGTTTTAGATTGATAAAGAAATGACTGATAAGAGATCAAGTAACAAAAATACTGATAACACATTAAGAAAAGAAAAAAAAAAGGTAAGTTCTTTATAAATGCTTTACAAAAAATATTATTTTTGAACTATATGTAAGTTTAAATAATATGTATTGTTTACTGTGTATCATGCAGAACCACAAAATGACGAAGCTCGATAAGATTATTTATGATCTAGGACCAGAAGAGCGTAGAAGTTTGATGGAAAAATTGCAAAAGGATGAATAAGGTGAATGAAAAAATACTATTGATCTAATATGAGTTTCTTTTTTTAATTTTCATTAATAATATACTTAAAATTATTAGATAACATGTGTCAAACAATCTATTAATTTACATCTATTTAATGTTCTATAGGGACCAACAACTCATAAAAGAAATTGTGTTATAAGAAAAGAAAAAAAATAGAACATGCAAATGAAAATGAATTTCTCCTTGGCTCATCTGGAGTGTTGTTGGAGGTTAAAAAAAGGGGGAAAAACTTTTACAAAAGTTTGAGGGATCTAGTGGAACAAATGTATAGATGTTTTTTCCACTTACAATACAAAAATCAATCCAATGATTCCAGGAACCAAATTTTATCTAAACTACAGGAAGAGTTTCCAGAGAATTGGTCAATGAGACATGTCAAACTTTTAATAGCAAAAAAGTACACAACAAAAAAGAAATAATGAAAAAGTAATATTCATTTAAATGTTTGTCTAGGATTATTTATAAATATCACTTTTTTTATATTTACTTTTCATATATCAATATAAAAATTAAATAGTTTATTGTCATGTTACATTTTTAGGAAGATTATGAAAATCTCAAAATATGAATGAGCTGATATCCGAAATATGCCAGTAGGAATGTCCAAAAAGGTGTACAAGGAGATGGTCAAAGAAATATACAAAATTGCATTGCAGGATGAGCCATCTCAACAACAACGTGCTTCAAATGTAATATGTAATCATTGAATTTTTCGATCATTAGGTACAATAAATAAACAATCTAGCATTAAATATTAATTTTCAAGTATTTTGTTGCAGAAAAGAAAAGAAAATGGAACCCATTTATCACATAAAAACATGATGACAAGGAAGAAAATGGTTGATATTTAAGTTTGTGAGTAATTGTTACTTCCTTATAACAACTTAACTATATTTCATTTTTATTTTATTTTTTAAGTTGTTTTACAAAAATCATCATTGAATGTCTTCAAATAGGTGTTAATATACAAAGAAGAACCATCAGACGAATTGATTGAAAGTGGGTTAAATATGGGTTGTGAGTATATGTTGGCATATCATAAAATAATTGTGGAATTTGTAAGCATCTATCGATCTTGTTTTACTTAGCTCTGTCTATAATTAATAGAAGAAAAAAATCTTTTATATTAAATATATGATTTGTTATGGGGTCTAAAACTTGCAGGAAACAAAGTATGGAACTGTGCCAACAGATGAAATCTTGAAAGATGGCATGGTACATTATTTTGAAAGAATGTGTATAGTTTATGAGTCAATTATTGCTATGGTACATCATTTCTTTTCGATTTATATTGATGTATATTATTTAATATTGCAATTTTCATTTTTCTCACCAATGTATATACACTCATTAACGTTTATTTTTATGTTTGTAGATTGAAGGTGAAGAAGAATAAAACAATCAACACCGTGAACAAAACATTCCGGAAAATAACCCAAGTCATGGAAGTAGCTCTAGCAGTGACAACAGTTCAAGCGAAGAATAATGATCACTATGTTTTGATATCAAAGCAAGGCATTGTATTTTTTGAAATATTTGTTTGTGAAATCAGACATTTTGTTTAATGTAATGGACATAGTGTCCCAATTGAAAGACAAAGGGATACCAATAACTGTCCCATTTTGTATGACAATGACTGCCTTAGTCATATATATATATATATATATATAATAATAATAATATGTTTTAATTTATTCTATTTCGTTCTCCATTGTCGCTATGAAATGTAACACCACTGATTAAATTTATGGATGATTAAATATTATAATGAAGAGATGTGAAATTTGATGATATGATATAACAAATTAATCCAAACATCACATTCAAATTCACTAATAAAAATTTAATTCATATGAATACTGTTATAAGATATATATGTGTCGACTTTTGATAAATAATGAATTTTAAAAAATCTAAATAATTATGATATGATATAACAAATTAATCCAAACATCACATTCAAATGAATTAATAAAAATTAATTAATATGAACACTGCTATAAGATGTGTCGACTTTTGATGAATAATGAATTAAAAAAAATCACAATAATTTCACTGTCACAGGTCGATGTTTATAAAAATTACAAAATGAACACCGGTGCATGTCAGTTACTGTACACTAGTACGTTTGTATGCAGCAGCGCACCGGTGCATTTATACGACCTATGGGCATCGCACAAATGCCAAAACCAATTAAAATCTCGGTGCATTTGTGTGATACTGCGCACCGGTGCATTTATGTGAGACTACGCACTGGTGCATTTGTACGACCTATGGGCACCGCACAAATACCAATACCAATTATAAATCTCGGTACATTTGTGCGATACGGCGCACCAGTGCGTTCCTATAAATCTATGTATTGATGCGTTGAGATGAACTATGGGCACCGCACAAATCTCAAGACCAATTAGAACGACCCCATGCGTTGTATCATCAACACTGCGCCTACTGCAGTTTTATACCTTGATGGCTCGGTGCATGCACCTTCGACCGCCCTGGGGCCACCTTCTAGATGACACGCACCGGTGCGTTGAACCTTAATAGTGCACCGATGGAAAAAAAATCCGTAATAACCTCCGGCCGCCCAATTTTTTTAGTTGTGTTGAATTTTCGTTAAAAGCTCTACCAAGACCTTCGTAACCATAAACAAATGTTGTAGAAAATGTTTTTTTGACAATTTTGACCAATTTTATAACACTAAAAACCTCCTTTATAACCTCCACTAGAGGGTCTTTTCCTTGTAGTGTTCCCTGCCCTAATCGGGGTGATATATTGGACATGTTGAAGACGTAGTCTTGCCAAACTTTAACAAAAAATGAAAATTAGATAATATAAATATTAAACATATAACAACAATAATTGAATACTTATTCTTCTCATAAAATCTCAAAGTCAAAACATTACAAGTATAGCTAATGAATAGTTCTAAAATATGTGCTTGATTTGCAAACATAACTTAAATTTAATCAAGAATATGATATAATCCATGCTTATCATCTTCTAAAGTTTCATTATTGTCTTCTTCCATAAAATTTTGTGACTAAGTTTGGTCATTTTCCTCTTTTGATGGATATTTTATGTCTGCAAATCTCCCAAAGTATCCCTTTCCAATCATTCCATCTAACGGTGGTTGAGGTTCCTTTGCCTTTTTTTCCACACATGATTCATTAAAATCCCTTTTCCTAAAACCAACTTCTTGCATTGCATTCAGAAGAAATTGAATAGCATTAATTATTTGCTGAATAAAATTACATTGTAGTGAGCCTTTTTCAATGACAATGCAATTTCTTCCTTTTTGTAGGCAACCTGATAGTGTTGTACCTAATCATCAGGTACAAAAGAAATAATTAAATTAGTATAAACACATAAAAATTAAAAATTAAAATATAGAAATTCAATTTTATATAATAAAACTTACCTGAACCTGAGAATAAATCCAAAACCTAATCTCCTTCATTTGAACATAAATTTATAAGATAGTTAATCAATGTCTGTGGTTTAAAAAAAATGTTAAGTATTTCTCCTTTTGCTTCTTTATCTTCATATGTTAGTTAAAAAAAAAAAACATCATGAACCAGCACTTGGCTATCTACCCGATTCAGAAGCATAGACATATAGCTATCATATTTTGTCCAACATCCAACATGAATGAACTCACAATCACTTATAATTGGATGATCTCTGCAACCAATAAGATTTGAATTTTGCCTCTAACATGAAATAGTAAAAGTTAAATTACATAAATATTTTTTTTAACATTAATCAAACATACAATTTAAATGTCTTACCATGTAGGCTGCATCCTTGAGTTTCCTTTTCCATTGAAGCTTGATAATAACATTCCAAATTGTGCATCTGAATGAAATGCCACAAATCTACATTTAATGGTAATGTTATGCCTTGTTGAAATCCCATAACCACATTAATGAAAGCTTGATAAGTATAAGACTCACTATCATATTCAATGTTTGGGAAATTGAAACCATGAGGAATATATGCAATAACAAGGGAATAATCCCTTTTAGGTATGAGTTTTGGAATGTATTCACAATCACCTTGTAATATTTGATATTGGATAGTATGGAGCCCATTCCAAATGAAACGACTAATATTAAGTTCAAGTTCAACATTCTTAAGACATTTATTTCTCAATCTTTCCAACTTAATTTTTTCAATAAAGGTTTTGAAACTATCTGGTACTCCATTTGCATCATTCTTTGACATATTTAATGAAATAAACAAATATATTATGTATGAGTAATAAAATAAAAATAGTATACATATGAATGAAAATGAATGTATAAATCAACGTGCCTTTTTAAATGCAAGATCAAAATCTTTTAGTGTTGATGTAGAACTTGAATATGGATAGTTACTTACAACATCATCCCAACTATCTTCATTCAACAATTTAACCACAGGTTATTGTATTTTCATATAAACCTTGTGACTAAATAAATAAAGTAAAAAATGTTAATATAGTGATATGTCTATAAAATACTACCAACAAAAATATGTTATATTTAAAAGAAAATTATAATCCAAAAATAAGTAAAAATAATTCAACAAACTTACTTTTGAAATTCCTCGCACATTTCATCCAATGATAATTCACCTGAATTCAAACTAGGTAATATTGATTTGAAAAGTTTATCATCCTTTACTTCTTGCATTATTCCCCAAGGTGTGATAGTCATATCATCTAGAAGGTGCTTAATATTAGGACTTGATTTATTGATTGCACATATAAATGGTCTAGACTTTTTAACCTTATGGTTTTTTATGGAAATGTTCTTCCACATGTCGAAAATTTCATTATTAAATTCCCATATCTCTCCAGTTCTAAATGCCAACTGAAAAATGTTATCCATACATATGAATATATCTGAATTTACTTTACCACCTTTTGAACTGATTTTTTCCTCAATTTGATAACGAATTTCCATACAACATTCCTTCTGAAAGCTTATACTAACCTTTGTCTTATCCCCATGACATTTTTCTTCAAATTCACTATGAATAAATCTGTCTCTTTGGATGAAATTCATAGACATCCTATACTCATTATCTATATTATGATCCCATGCCAATAACTTTACTTCTGTAGCTATTAAACCAACACAAATGATACATTTAATTATTTCAAAACGTGGGTTATTGGGATATTCCTCCATCAATTGTCTTCTAGTATTTGCAAAATGGTTCCCCTTAGTTACATAATATTTGTATTCAAAACATCTTGACTTATCAAATGCCTCTTTGTTGGGAACTTGAATTGAATTAACAAGAAGCACATAATCAACCACATGTGCATATGGATTGTACATAATCAATTTTTTAAAGTTATGAACATGCAGGTAACGTGGCTTTATAATTTGATATTTAGATTATCCTTCGTTTGGCTTATAGAATTGGATGACATTAAGTTGAATTGTACGGCCACCCTAAATTACGTTTGTCTTCAACAATTGATTTCGAATGACATTTTGTTTTGTTTTAATAATTCCATCCTCTAAATCAACACCTGGTGTTATGCTTTCCCTGCTACCTTTTGAGCTTTCATTATGAGCTTCACTGCTGCCCATGATTTATTCTAAATGATCAACTTTTGATTTCTTCCTCCTATGGGTTATCATATTTTCTTCTAGATAAGCAATATCCTCATCATCAACTAGAAGAGAGACATTCCTGAGCATTTTTGTTTTTGGTATTTTATGGATTTTATCCTTTTCAACAACATTTGTAATCTCATTCTCAGTAATGGCAACACTTTCTTCAACTTCAGCTTCCACATCTTCAAAATTAACATGTCTAGCTTTACTAGATTGATCCACTATAGGAATTATTTGTTGATCCCCTGTATGTACTCTTGTATCTTCATGAAGTATTATTTTTTTCTTCTTTCTCCTATATTATTCTGTGTCTGTGTGGAAACAACTGCCCACATTCATAGCATCGTGCACTATATAATAAATTTCGCCCAACATAATTGAAATATACTCAAAAAAATCCTGTCAAAAAAAATATAATATGTCAATGATAAATAAGTTATAAAAACTATAATGATATTTACAATAAATCAAAACACATTAATAAAAATAAGAAAACTTACAATGTTTCGTGTAATGTGGTTTACGATTTGTTCACACATCTTTCTAGAATATTCATCTATGTCATACTTCCTCGATGCAAAACGATATCTAAACTTCTCATGTCACTTGGGTGGTTTTGTACATACATAAACAACTTCTGTATTCAACACCAAACATATGTCTGTTACTCTTCCCAACACCTCATAACTTCCACAATTGTAAATCATACAAGCATATAGATAATCGTGCACACTTTCTTCGTTTTTTTTGTCTTCAACATGCTGCACAAATTTTGTTTTATTTACTTCTTGTGCCGTATTCCATTCTGAAATAATCTTCAATTCATCTAAGGGGACAATTGCTTGAATTTTACCATGTGTCTTAGTTTAGTTTCGTTCAACAATATTCTTTGAGTATCCAACTGCAACTTTAGATGGTGTAATTAATGTTCTTGTTCTAGAAATATTCACAGAGACCTTCTTTGATGCCATTTTCTTGAAAATATGTATATCAATAAATAAGTTTATTTAAAAAAACTCATATCTTAAGCAAACAAATAAAACAAAATAAATTTAAAAATTAAATATATTCATTACAACAAAACAATTAAAAAAAATTGCGACTGGTGGGTGCGCCCATGGCCTGTTAGTTTAAAATTTTAAAATAAAATAAAAAAATAAAAAATTATTAAAAAATTAACTTTAAACTTTTAAACTGAAATTTACAAAAATAAAATAAAATTATAACAAAATGACTAGCCCCTCCCCCAAGGCCCATGACTCATGGGCCCTAGTCAGGCCAAGTCCAATTCTGAGAAACAGACTTGGCCTGGACGCCTAGGGTACACAGCTCGCCCTCGCCCAGGCGCACGAACCGAAAACATGGGAGGGGATGAGATGCATGCCCAGGTCAGCGACCCATCGGCCCTAACAGGGATGGAAAGGTACGGGGTGCCCGCGACACTGCGACCCCCTAGAAAGCAGGGGGTCGCAGTGCCGTGAGCACCTTGTGGTCGGACATGACCGCGATACTGCGAGCCCTTGGAAGGTGGGAGGTCGCAGTGCCACGGGAACCTTGCGGCCCCTTAGCAAGCAGGGAGCCACAATGTTGCTAGCACCCTGTGGGACGACGTGCCCGTGGCACTGCGGACCCCTGGAAGGCGGGGGGGGGGGTGTTTGATTCTAGGAATCGACCCCTTACCTACTAGCGGGTCATAGTGTCATGGGAACCAAACATGCTCGGGACACTATGGCTCCCTGGTGGGCTAGGGGCTGAAGTATTGTGGGCACTCCATGGGCGGGAGTGCCCGCAACTTTACGACCCCCTTGCAGGTGGGGGGATGATTCCCATAATTGGTCCTCAATTTGCCAAGGGTCCACAGTGCCACATGCATTCGGTGGGTAGGCGTGCTCATGGAACTGCAACTCCATGGTAGGCGGGGGGTCAATTCCCAAAATTGGCTCCCTGCCTTCCAGGGGGCCACAATGCTACAATCGTGCCCAGGCCCATGAGAAAGCTACATGCAACTCACACTGGGCACCCAAGTCCAATCCTTGGAATCAGAATTGGGCACCCAGGGCGTTCTGCGTGCAACTTTACCATGCTTAGGCCCACTTACCTCACCTTGGGCACCTAAGTTTGATTTCAGGAATCAAACTTGGGTGCCTAGGGAGCTACATGAACCTCGCCTAGTCCGAGGCCCGTTTCCCACGAGCCTTGGCTTGGGCGAGCTGCATGCAACTCGCCCCGGGCGTCCAAGTCCGATTCTAGGAATCAAAATTGGGCACCCAAGGTGATTTTCATGTAGCTCGCCCATGACCAATGGGAATTGGAGTTGGGGGCCAATGGCGAATTACATGCATCTCTCCCATGCCCATGCCCAAGAATATGTTTTTTTTTGTTATCTCAAAGGAACCTGCAACTCGCCTGACATGTAACTACTAGTAAACCTCTAGGTGTTTATGATTTGTCCTCCTTGCCGTAAACCAGTGACCTCAAGGGGATTTGAACTCGGGTCTGTCTTGTTTCAAAAATTTCCTAAATTTCGAATTAATGAATTGAGCTGCCCCCCAAGACAAACAAAAAAAATATTAAAAAAGAATATTTTTCAGCACAAAGCAAACTATTTTCCACAAATTTCTATTTTAAATGGTCAAAATAGAAGGGAAACTAACCTTTGAAATTTGGAAATCTCCCTTTGAATGTCTTTCCAATGAAAATATAACTCCTCTACAAATTCACTCCAAGCTTTTTAACGAAACTTCCAGAAGACTTGATGTGATGTAAGGAATAATAGCAATGAAATTTATTATAAAGCGAATATTATGAGACTACTTTATCACTTATTGAATGTAAGATTGAAATTAAAATTAAGAAAAAATAATATATAGTAAATATCATAGGTTTAGACTAACTTTTGTTAAATTCGAGAAAAAAAATAAAATATAAATTATAAAAATTAACTTAATTATCTAGTTAATATTAAATAATTTAAGTAAAAAAATTATTTTAATTTTGAAGGAATGTATTAAAGGAAAAATTGAATAAAAAGTAGAGTCAAATTTTTTAAGCCAAAGTTTTAGTAGAATGTTTTCAAATAAATTTTAGAAGGAAATTTTGGAGGGAAAATTTTCAGCGAAAAATTTTGGGTGGAAACTTTGGAGGGAAATTTTCATTCTCTAAGTTATAAATTGTCATTGGGAGAGAGAGAATTTCTATCATTCAACGTCTTCTGTTTGAAAGTCACGGGTCTTTCTCATAGATCCTTTTTTTTTTCTTTTCCCTGAAGCATCAACATCTTCGTCACATAACAACTCTATTCATATTGATGAATATAACAGGAATTCTTTCACTATGAATAGAGAGTCAAATTTTCCACTTAGTCCTAATCCTAAGGACTATGAGAGCAACATTGATGAAGGGCGGGATGAAGAATTTCTAGTAAATAGAGAGTCAAATTTTACACTCAGTCCCAAAACTGGGGACTATGAGAGCAACACTGAGGAAGGGAAGGGTGAATAATTTCCATAAAGAGTCAAATTTCACACTTAGTCCTAATCTTGAGGACTATGAGAGCAACAGTTAAGAAGGGCAAGATGAATAATTTCCAGTAAATAGAGAGTCAAAATTTCCACTTAGTCTTAATCCTGAGGACTATGAGAGTAGCACTAATGAAGGGTAGGATGAATAATTTCTAGTAAATAGAGAGTTAAATTTTCCACTTAGTCTTAATTCTCAGGACTATGAGAGCAACACTGACAAAGGGTAGGATGAAGAATTTCCAGTAAATACATAGTCAAAATTTCCACTTAATCCTAATCCTAAGGATTATGAGAGCACCTATGATGAAGGGGAGAATGGATAATTTCTAGTAAATAGAGAGTCACATTTTCTTCTTAGTCCTAATCCTAAGGATTATAATGCAAGAGAATCCTGCTCAGAAAATCACTGTATGATTGAGTGACTTAGGGGTGTGATGTTTTTAATTTCTTAATAGGAAATTTTGTATATTTTTAATAATTTGAATGAGGAATATGTATGTGAGAATTTAATTGTAAATATTCTCAATTATGAGAGAATACGAGAGAAATTTGTAGAAATTTAGAAATAATGTGATATATTACCGGAATCTCCAGATCTAACAATTATATCCACTATTAAATACATAATCCTTCTACTTAATTCTTTGTGGAAATTTAATCAAAAATTGCAAACACATGAAGAAAAATAAATCACACATAAAACATAATTTTTTACCAGAAAAGCATAAAGCTAAAAACCCCAACTGTCATATATTATGTATATCATGGATCATGAAATAATCTCATACAAAAATCTACTCCAAGAGCTCTCAGTACAATATACAATCGTCCCACACTGTCATACAAAAATTGGCTCACACATGCACCAATTTACTGCCTCCTGACAACCTGCCTCCACTGCGCAATCCCTATTGATGAAGATCACTGATGAATTCTATCTTGCCTTGCCTTGACTGTGCAATCCTCATTGGAATCTCCAATGTGTGTAGTTGCATTTAATGCACCACTATAGTCACAACTGGTAGTCAACCAGGCCCTTTCACCTATCTCTCAAATGGGTTTCCACTGGATCTGGCATGCATGTAGTTAACAATAGTATTTATTCAGTTGAATGTGAGACCACTGCTTGTGAATTAATTAAATAATTAATTCACTGATCTCTCAATAGTGTATCTTTAGTTACAACTAGTTACAACTAGCACAACTGAGTTTAACTCACTTAACTAAGTTAAACTAAATAACAACTCACATAATTACACATCCAACTCTGTTACAACTTTGTATCACTTAGTTACAACGAAGTCCACTTTGCATGTCCCCCCAACCAACTTTAGAACTCATGATTCCTTCATTCAACTCGTTTTCCACATCAGTTAACTGAAATCAAGTGCTGCAAGATAATATATTATTATTTATTGTCTAATTATTATTAAGGGCTAATAATAATTGACATTCAATCTATTTTTAGACATGTGATCTATAAATAGACTTTGCCCATGCATATAAAAATAGAATCTCATCTATAAATAGAATTTTCTAAACCCACTATAAATAGACTCTCACTATAAATAGAATATGCTCACCATTATAAAAATAGACATACACCTAAAAATAGCCTGTGGGCCCCACCTAGTGTAGGTGCTTATTTTTCACTAGTATCATCATCTTGTTGAATCTCAACACTCCCTCTCAACAAGAAAGGGATTATCCTTCACCCCGATCATGTCTCTATGGTATTCGAATTTTCTCCTAGTGAGCACCTTCGTCAGAATATCTGCATTCTGATCTTCCGTAGGAATGTACTGAAGCAACATGATCTTCCGCTACACACAATCTCTGATATGATGATACCAGATATATATATGCTTAGATCTATCATGAAACAAAGGATTAATCGAGAGTTTAATGCAACTCTGATTATCACAATGAATCACTGTAGGATCTAAATGAGAACCTAACAAACCGACCAGGATCTTCCTCATCCAGATAGCCTCACATGCAGCTTGACTTGCTGCCATGTATTCTGCTTCCGCTGAACTGAGTGCCACGGATCTCTGTTTCCTGTTGTACCAAGAAAATACTGTAGATCTGATACTATAAACCCCTCCTAATGTGCTCTTTTTGTCCGTTGGGCTGCCTGCCCAATCTGCATCCGTGAAGCCATGCAACTTCACATCATCCGTCTGTCTGTACCATAAGCCATACTTATATGTGCCCCTGAGATATCTCAAGACATGCTTGCCTGCCTTCCAAAAGAGCTTGGTAGGCTTAACCATCGCTTGACTAAGCTGGTTCACCGCATAGCATATGTCCGGTCTTTTATTAACTAAATACATGAGAGAACCCACCAACCGTCGATAGACAGTAGCATCCACTACCTCTCCAGATGTAGCGTCCTCTTTCCTCCAATTTCATGGAAGAGGAGTATCCATGGGTTTGCAACCATCGATGTGAAACTTACCGAGTATCTCCCTTGCATAATTTCCTTGAGACACAAACAATTCACCTTCTCGCTACCATATTTCCAATCCAAGGAAATAGTGAAGGAGGCCCATATCCTTCATCTCGAACTCCTTTTCAAGATCCTCCTTGCATGAGTGTATTAGATGCTCATCACCAGTCAGTATTAAATCATCAAAATAAAGAACAATGATTAATAGCTTACCCTCCACCACAATCTGGTATAGGTTTGTATCCGCCTCACTCTTGGTGAAGCCAAGTCCAGTGAAATAGTTATCGATGCGAGTGTACCCATACAATGCTCTTTTGAGTCTGAACGCATGCGACTCGCTGCTGAAGATCTCAAATCCTTCAGGCTGCTCAATGTAAACTTCTTCCTCAATGATCCCATCAAGGAACACAATATTCACATCCATCTGATGAATGTGCCAACCCATTTGCGCTGAGAGAGCAAGGATGGTCCTTATGGAAGAATACCGTGCGACAGGTGCAAAGGTTTCTTCATAATCAATCCCATCAATCTATGAGAAGCCCCGGGCCACAAATCTTGCCTTATACTTCTCAACACTCCCATCAGTAGCTTGCTTTACCTTGTAGATCCATCTTGAACCTACCACTGATTTATCAACCAGCCTTGGAACAGTTTCCCAAGCACTTTTTTTGACAATGGAGTCATACTCCTCCACCATTGCATCTACCCATGTGGGCTCCTGCACTGCTTCCTAAAAGGAAGGTGGCTCAGTCACAATACATTTTCTCGTGAAATCCATGTATCCAGTGAATCGATCAGGAGACTGTCTCTGTCTGCGCTGTGAAGTAGGGACTCCTACATTCTGTGCTGCATCAAGCTTCAGCCTCTCAGCTTCTGTGGTACGCCTTCTGCCAGTTATGATTTTTGGATCTGTGTTAGTGGACTCCTTCACTCCACGAACCTCCTCCTATGGCTTATCCACATCTAGAGGCTCATCTTTGGCAAAAATTAGTGCCTCCTCTGCATGCAAATCTAGCTCCCTCTCAAGAGAAAAATTCATGGCTTTCTCCTCATTTAATTTTATATCCCGTCGCACCACAATCGTTCAACTGTTTGGAAAATACGCACGATAATTATGGGGTGTTTCTGTGTACCCAAAAAATATCCCAACTTCAGTAGTCGGTTCCAACTTCTTCTTGGCATTCTTGGTCACATGCACATAAAAATATGAGACAAAAATCTTAAAGTGAGAAATATCCGATTTCTTACCAGTAAAAGCTTCTTCAGGTGTACTCATGCCAAGTACTCTATGAGGACAACAATTTTGCACATAAACCGCAATGTTGCATGCTTCCGCCCACAAGTGCATTGGTAGGCCCTGATCATGCAGCATAGCTCGTGCAACACCCACGATCGTTTTGTTCTTCCTCTCCGGGACCCCATTCTGCTGTGGGTTATGAGGCACTATGAGTTCTCTTTGAATTCCTTCTTTGCTACATAAGTATTTGAATTCGTTCGAGATGTATTCACCACCATTATCGCTCCATAGAGCCTTCACTTGCTTCCCCGACTCTTTCTCCACCAATTCTTTAAACTCACAGAGCTTTGAGAACGTTTGATCTTTCTTCTGCATAAATAAGATCCAACATGTAAGAGAACAGTCATAAACAAAAATAACATAATACCAGTGTTTTGTTGTTGAAGCAACCGAGAATCATCCACACACGCCTGTGTGAACTCTCTCCAGGATCCCCGCAGCATGATTCTCCTTTTCAAAAAATGTGGTCTTCACAAACTTACCCATAGTACATCACTTGCATTGATCTATCTGCGCAAGTGTACCCTTGGGAAGTCTAGTAGAAATATACTGCAAAATATTCAGGGTGCCATGGTGAAGATGACCTAATCACCTGTGCCATACTTCACCCTCATCCCGGCTCACCACTTCTTCTTATTTTCCCACCATTACAACGCAGCCATCTACCTCCAGCTTGTAGAGATTCTTGACTTGAATCCCTATCCTCTTGGTTTGGCCAATTGTTTTATGTCACAGGAAATATTTTCTGTTGCTGAAAACAGCGTCATAACCTCTATCCTCCAACATTGCAACTGAGACCAAGTTCATCTTTAGACCTGGAACATGCATAAAATATTTCAACAGAAATGGTTTACCTGACTCCCTCTCAAAGGCAATGGTTCTAATGCCGTTCACACTGTATCGTCCATCGTTGCCCATATCTATATGCATTTGGAGATCTTTCTCCTCCAAGTCACCGAAAAGCTCCTTATCTCCCGTCATGTGGAAGGAAGCACCACTATCAAGATACCACATCGATCCCATTGCGCTTGAAACCAAGCATGTGATCAAAGACAAAATCAAGTTCAAATTGTGAGGCAAGGGCCTCACCAACTGCAGCTCCAACAACCTTCTTGTTCTTATTTTTTTGTGGGCAGTTAGTGGCGAGATGCCCATGTTCATGACAATGAAAGCACTTCACCTTGGGCAAATCCAACTTCTTGCCTTTACCTTTGGATTTTGAGTGGAATTTATTTCCCTTCCCTTTCCTTGCTTTGGCAGCTAAAGAAAAATCCTATTCATCATCATGTTTTGATGAAGAGCCATCCCTGGTGTTCCTCCTGAACTCCTCCTGCACCAGATCCGACCATAGTCGTTTCCAATCCGGCAGTTTTTCCCGTCCGTTGACAAAGTCTTGATAACTGTGCCAAATATTAGGAAGTCCCAAGAGAGCCAAGCTCACTAAATCATCATAAAAAACAATGATTCCCACACTCCCCTGCTCATCCCGACATTGGACAAACTTTGTGAGATACTTAGGAATATTGTCTCCCTTTTCCATTTTGATTTTTCCGAGTTTATCCTTCAGTGCCAATTTCCTATGGTCGCTGCTGCTTTGGAAAAGATATGTCAAATCCTTCCATATTGAAAATGGAGTGGCTTTCCCATGAACGCTTGAGACAATATGGTTTCTCACACCTTCCAAGAGAATTCTTCTCGTCTTTGCTACTTTCTTTTCCCATGCATTAAGTAATGCAACATTCGTCGAAGTGAGCTTAGGAATATCGTTATCGAGGAAATCCTTCAAGCCATTATCTTCAAGCATTGCCTCCATCCTATCCTTCCATGAAATGTAGTTCGAGCTACCCTTGAGTGCATAATCTAACCACAAACCATTGAAAGCCATTTCAATGTTTACTCAACTTTCACACCAAGAAATTCTTGCACCAAATTCGAATTGTTTCCACCAACAAAATTCAGCTACTGCTTCAATATTGCAATCTTATTTGCTCCGATACCATGTAGAAATTTAGAAATAATTTGATTTATTACTGGACTCTCCTAATCTATCAATTATATCCAATGTTAAATAAATAATCCTTCTACTTAATTCTTTGCGAAAATTTAATCGCCAATTGCAAACACATGAAGAAAAATCAATCGCACATAACACATAAGTTTTTACCGGGAAAGCATAAAGCTAAAAACCCCAACTATCATATATTATTGTATATCATGGATCATGAAACAATCTCATACAAAACTCTACTCCAAGAGCTCTCAGTACAATATACAATCGTCTCACACTGTCATACAAAAATTGGCTCACACATGCACCAATTTACTACCTCTTGACAGCTTGCCTCCACTACGCAATCCCTGTTGATGAAGATCACTGAATGAATTCGACCTTTCCTTGCCTTGACTGTGCAATCCTCATTGGCATCTCCAATGTGTGTGTAGTTACATTGAATGCACAACTATAGTCACAACTAAGAGTCAACCAGGCCCTTTCACCTATCTCTCAACTGGGTCTCCACTGGATCTGACATGCATGTAGTTAACAATAGTATTTATTCAGTTGCATGTGATACCACTGCTTGTGAATTAATTAAATAATTAATTCACTGATCTCTCTGTAGTGTATCTTTAGTTACAACTAGTTACAACTAGCACAACCAAGTTTAACTCACTTAACTGAGTTAAACTAAATAACAACTCACATAACTATACATCCAACTCTGTTACAACTTTGTATCACTCAGTTACAACGAAGTCCACTCTGCAAGTCCCAGCAACCAACCTTAGAACTTGTAATTCCTTCATTCAACTGGTTTTCCACATCAATTAACTAAAATCAAGTGCTTCAAGAGAATAGATTATTATTTATTGTCTAATTATTATTAAAGGATAATAATAATTGACATTCAATCTATTTTTAGACATGCGATCTATAAATAGACTTCGCCCATGCATCTAAAAATAGAATCTCATCTATAAATATATTTTTATCAACCATATATAAATAGACTCCCACTATAAATAGAATATGCTTACCATTCTAAAAATAGACATACACCTAAAAATAACCTGCGGGTCCCATGACCTAGTGTAGGTTCTTATTTTTCACTAGGATCATCATCTTGTTGAATCTCGAAAATATTAGCCTTATGAATATTTCATAAAAATATTAGAGATTAGGGGATCCTAGAATAAATAATTAGTTTAGCTAAAAGTGGCATTAGATATTTTAGGAATTGGTTGAGTGATCTATGGACAAGATCACGAATCTAGAATGATCCATAACTATGTAATTATTTCTATAAATGTAAGCCTGCATATAGGAAATAGAGGCAGAGGTAGATGTAGATGTGGGTGTAATGAAATGTGTGAGAGGCCATTTCAAAAGTAGAAAATCAGGCCATGAAGAGGGAAATGAATTAACCAAGGATTGTGAGTATATGTACAGTTTGAATAATGAAAGGAAGATTTTCATCATTTCCATTATCTCTGTAAATGTTAATTGATGAATACCAACTTGTATATCTGGAAGTGATGATGGTTTAAAATATCATATAAATGAGGCCAATACTTGAAGAACGAGTATATCTGCATAATTGGAAATTGTTTCTATTCAAGAATTTGAATTTGATTTCTATGTATATGAACTCTGTGAGATTGCTATTAAGCTCTGCACTACCTGTAGAAAGAAAATCTTAGTACTCTGTCCTACAATTGAATTTGTGAACATAATTGATTGTATGAATTTTGTGTTATCTTGATTAAAGCGTTGAATCCCTACGTGGATGTGTAGATTAGCTGTGAAATAGGATATACAGGTAGTTAAGGAAGCACCATGATGTTTGCAAGTTGAAGAAGCTGGATCAAAATTCTGCATCGTGATTACAGATTGTATATAATAGGACTTTATTTGCAATTATGTGTTAAAATATTAACATGATTTGTATTACTTCAGTAGTATTACCTTGCAGAGAGGCGAAGCTTGAAATCAATTATATTGAATGGTTTGATTGGATCAAGTTCAATATGGTCCAAATCATAACGAGTGGACTAGAAAAGCTGCATATATTCCAAAGACTATGGAGTAGAGGACTGAGAGAAATTAGGAATTCAACCTCGGGGTTATGTCGGCACAGAGATAGAAGGTTGAATGGACAAATGAGATCTTATCGCAAATCTGAAGGTTGAATGGAAAGACGAGATTTTATTGCAGATTTGAAGGTCAAATGAGATCTTATCGCAGATCTGAAGTGGGAGATGGATAGTCCAGATTATATCGCAATATCGCATTCGGCTAAAAAAATATTTGGCTTTGCAATTAGGAGTCACCTATTGATGCAATAACTGATATTGTGACAAGTCTTAATTCTTCGATCTGCGATGAGGCTTAATTCTGCGATTTACGATAAAGCTTGATCCTGCGATGTGCGATGAAGATTGATTTTGCGATGCACGATGAGCGCTAAAGTATGTAAGAGACGAGATATGTGATGCGAACTCGCGATCATCCGTGTCTCAAGGATCACATGCAAAGGAATTTTGTGGCGGAGTATTTGAGAAAGAGTTTGCGATGAGTGTGCGCAACGGAAACTTGTGTGGGCCCATAACCCACAGGTCCGTGGATTGTGTAAAGTTGCAGCCTTTCTACATTAGATTATGAAAGCATCACTGAAAAAGGGGAGGATGAATAATTTCTTCCAAATGATAATTTTAAAGGCACAAATGCGAATAATGAGTTTTCTCTGAGTAAGTATTTCAAAGGCGCTCGTGGTGATGACGAATTTCCTCCAAGCAAGGATTTCAAAAGTAGAGATGAGGATGGTCAAGAATTTCCTCCAAGAAATTATTTGAAAGGAAAAAACAATGATGATGGGATTCCTCCAAGCGAGGATTTCAAAATCACAAATCAAGATTGTGAAGAATATCCTCCAAGTCAATATTTTAAAAGCATAGATGATGGTAGTGAATATTTTCCTAGAGGTGAGGATGGTAATGAATATTTCCCAATAAATGATGGTGATTAATTTCCTAACTATGTTTATAATGATCATAGAGAGGATAATATTACTCCTAATAATGATGAAAATTATTATAGAGAGGATGATGAAATGAAGGAGATGTTTCCAGGAAATATTGTATCTAGGAGTAGGAGTAGACCTTTTCATATCAATCCAAGATATTACAGTTATACAAGGGGTAGGGCAGAATATATCACAAGAAGAAGTTCTATCAGTGATCTAATTTCAAGTGAATGTTGTCAAAATGATTTCTTGAAATATATGGATTTCAAGTTTGCATTGGAGAAAATGAAGAGATATTTTTCAATGAATAAAAGCACACAAAATTCATATTTAGTGGGGTGCATGCAATATACATTGGCATGCTATGATTATCATATTGAGACTTTATTGCTGTGTAGAAAGGCTTTAAAAATGTTTCATTCAATTGGTAATTTTTGTCTGTCAAGAATCCAAGTAAAAAAGGAAAAGATCCCACATTTTATTTAAAAGTACGTCATAAATAAGAGTTTGGGCCATTAGAAAATACTGCAATGTCATGGATGCACGAATTATTTTCAAAGCATGGAGAGTGTATGTCAAATAAAGACACAATACATATTCCAAATAATTTCTCAAGATGAGAAATCTACAATTTATACAATGAATATACAGAAGGTGTTGAAGGAGATGGTAATTTTAATACATATCAATATTTTGTGAAGATGTGGAGGAAATAATTCAAAAATGTCTATATTCCTAAGAAGACAAAGATGGGGGTTTGTAGTACATGTGCTTCTCTGAAATAAAAAAGAGATAAATTCCAAGGGGCAGAAAGATGTATGCATTCATAACATTATTTTTAAATTTATATAGTTATCAACTATGGAAATGTATTTATTAATATGTTTCTTTTATGTTATGTGAAAATTCCATTGTCAAAGCACTTCAAGAGCATTGAAATTGTTGTGTAACCAGCTCCAAAAATAGAAGAAAAGAGATATCAACGCCTTAGAAATAAGCCACTTCAAGGGGGCAACCTCCAATACATTACATAAATGAACAATTCTTGGATGATACAATTTACAAAACCTCCTTTCTATATATAGGAGTCCATGGGGCCATAATGTAATCCTAGTGGGCCACAATGTAATCCTAGCCGACCTAACAATAATAATTTAAGGGCACAATAATAACAAAATGGGGGTTACAAGGGTAGAATAATAACAATAAGGGGGTTACACTAACAACAATAAGGGACTATACTAGTAATATAGGGACCTAACATGCCCCTCTCCTTCAAAAAAGTGTTGTCCTCAACGCTTGAGTAGATTTGGGTGCTTCTGTATAAAATTCTCATCCTCCCTTGTAGAATCTTCAGTGGGTAAGTTCTTCCACTTGATGAGATACTCTGAAATTGATCGATTCCGTAGCTGTCGAGTTCTTGTTTCCATGACCGCTTCAGGTTCCAATATGATTTTTCCTTCCTCATCAAGTTCTGGCAATATTGTTTGAACTAGAATATTTTCACCTATAACCTTCTTTAAGCATGAAACATGGAAAACCGGATGCACTCCCGAAGAAGCAGGAAGCTCCAATTTGTATGCCATAGTACCAATCTTTTGCAACACCTTGTAAGGACCATAGTACTTTGGCAATAATTTATTATCCTTCTTAGCTTGCTTGAGGGACATTTGTTTGTATGGTTGTAGCTGTAAAAATACCCAATCTCCTACAACAAAACTTCTCTCGCTGCGATGTTGATTTGCCTGTTGTTTCATTCGATTTTGTGCCAAATTCAGGTTATCCTTTAAGAGTTGGAGAACTTCTTGCTGATGCTCGATGTGATCTTCCACTGCTTGAACCTTTGAATTTTCCCTTAAATATGATGTGATGGATGGTGGATGATATCCATAAAGTGCCATAAATGGGGTCATTTTTGCTGTAGTATGGAAGGAAGTGTTATACCACCATTCAGCGAGAGGTAACCACTTGACCCATTGTGTTTGTTTATCGTATACAAAACAACGAAGATATCCTTCCAAACATTTATTTACTATCTCAGTTTGACCATCAGATTGAGGATGATAAGATGAGCTATGAGCTAATTGAGTACTCAAACAAGAAAATAACTCCGTTCAAAAATTTCCCGTAAAAATGGGATCTCTATCGCTCACAATAACCCTTGGGCTTCCATGTAGCTTTTGAATTCTGTCCACAAATGTAGTAGCAACTGTACTTGCTTTAAATGGATGGATAATGCAAAAAAGTGTGCATACTTAGTAAGTCTATCAACTACTACCATGATGACATTCTTTCCTTCGGACTTAGGTAAACCTGTGATAAAATCCATTGAAATCTCCTCCCAACGTTGACTTGGAATGGATAAAGGTTGTAGAAGTCCCGGGGTCTTAATTGTCTCCACTTTATTCTATTGGCAAACCAAACATTCCGCCACAAACTTTTGAATATCAGATTTAAGGCCATCCCAAAAAAATTCTTTCTTCACCCTGTGGTAAGTTTTTAAAAATCCTGAGTGTCCTCCTAAAGGAGAAGTGTGCAATTCCAGAAGAATCTTTTGTTTTAGTTGGGAATTCATACAAAGATATAAGCGATCTTTGTACCATAAGGAATCATTTTTCCAACTAAATGTATCAGATGTACTAGGATCTTGCTGCAACTTTTGAATGAGTGTCCATATATATTTTTCCTTCTTCCATTCATCTCTTGCTTCGGTTATCCAATCTGGTTGGATAATAGAAATGGCACAAAGCAATGCTTCCACCTCTTCATTCTTTCTCGAGAGTGCATCTGCAACAACATTAAGCTTTCCTTTTTTGTAGATTATTTCAAAGTCATAACCCAACATCTTTGTGACCCATTTTTGCTGCTCTTCTCAAGATAGTCTTTGTTCCAAAAAGTGTTTAAGACTATCATGATCAGTTTTTACCTTGAAGTGTCTTCCCATTAGGTAAGTTCGCCATTTCTTTAGTGTATGCAATATTGCTAACATTTCCTTCTCATAAATAGGTTTCTGTAAATACTTTCCTTTGATTGGACGACTTTCAAAAGCAATGGGTCTTCCTTCCTGCATTAAAACCGCACCAATTCCATTTCCTGAGGCATCACATTCCACAATAAAGGTTTTTGTGAAGTCCGGCGTAGCTAAGACTGGTGCTAGGCACATTGCCTCTTTAAGACGTTCAAAGGCCTTAGTTGCTTCAGGAGTCCATGAAAATGCATCTTTCTTCAATAATGTTGTTAGAGGTGCTGCTATTCTCCCATAATTCCTAACAAACTTGCGATAATACCCTGTTAACCCGAGAAATCCTCGCAACTGCTTTATGGTTGTGGGAACTTTCCATTCCTTAATGGCTTTAATTTTGTTAGGGTCTACTTTAACACCCTCGTGAGATACAATATGACCCAGAGATTCCACCTCTTGTACTCCAAAGAAACATTTGGATTTTTTTGCATATAATTGTTTCTCCTGCAATAGTTTGAGCACCCTGTCAACATGTTCAACATGATCTTTCCAAGACCTGTTGTAGATTAGTATATCATCAAAAAATACTAGCACACATTTTCTAAGGAAGGGTTTGAAAATGGAATTCATCAACCCTTGAAATGTAGAAGGTGCACTGGTAAGGCCAAAAGGCATGACCAAAAATTCATAATGACCCTCATGAGTTCGAAATGCTGTTTTTGGAATATCTTCAGTCTTCATTCTAATTTGATGATGTCCTGAACGAAGATCCAACTTGGTAAAATAAATTGCTCCATGTAATTCATCCAATAATTCATCAATCACAGGAATGGGAAATTTGTCTTTAATGGTGAGCTTATTGAGCTCCCTATAATCCAGAGACATTCGCCATGATCCATCCTTCTTGTGTACCAATACTACAGGAGCAGAGAAAGAACTTTGATTGGGTTGAATTATACCCGCCTCTAACATTTCTGCAATCATACGTTCAATTTCGCTCTTTTGGAAGTAAGGATATCTATAAGGCCTGATGTTTGGAGGAATACTTCCTGGAATCAAATGAATAGCATGATCATGATCACGAATAGGTGGGAGTCCCTTGGGAGTTTCAAACACCTTGGAATGATTGTCCAAGACTTGTTGGAGATCTGCAGAAATAGATGATTTTGATGTCGGAACTTCTAGTGAGCATAATTGTGCAATTACTCCTTGTTGTTCTTTCTTTAGAAGCTTTGTCATGACATTAGAGCTTATTATCCTTCCCGGCTTCCCTTCAATACCCCGTAATTCGACTTCCTTTCCTTCTGAAAAAAATTTCAAGAAAAGTTCTTTAAAATTAAAAGCTACCGTCCCCAAAGATTGTAACCATTGTACTCCTAGTACAACATCAGCACCTCCCATAGGAATGGCAAGCATTGGACTAGTCAATACATATTCCCCCATGGTTAACTTGATATTATGGCATTTTCCAGAGCAATTTATAGTTCCTCCATTTGCAACTATCACTTGACATTCTGGTGCTGGGTATAGGAAACAATTCAATTCCTTGGCTACCTTACAATGTATAAAATTATGGGTGCTACCTGAATCAATCAACACTATTACCTTTTTCTTCTTGATATGTCCTTCTATCTTGAGAGTTTGAGGAGTGGTAATTCCTGCCAGTGCATTACACGATATGGTCGGATTCATTTCTTCCCCTTCTAGGGCTGGTTCCTGGTGTATATCCTCTTCTTGTTCATTTTCTTCTTCCTCTTCACAATCTATGTAAAATAATTTCTTCTCAGCACACTTATGACCTTTAGTGTATTTGCTATCACAACTGTAGCAAAGCCCTTTTTCTCTTTTTTCTTCCAATTGTTGTGGTGTCAACCTTGTAGGCTGTGGAAATCTAGGCGTAGCAACACTTCCTTCTTTATAGAATTGAGTGGTAGGCTTCCTTGTCGCCATTATTTTACATTCAACTTTTCTTGCCAACCTGAATGCCTTCTCCAATGAATCCGGTTCCAAAACGTGAACTTTATGTTGGATGTTATCCTTTAAAGTGCCTATGAAGAGATCGATCCTGTGTTCCTCTGGAATATCAGTTACCCTTATATTCAATTTTTGGAAGTCCTCAATGTGCTGCCCCACTAAACCCTTTTGTTTGAGATTTATCAATTGGTTAAAGAAGGTGTTGCTCTTTGTATCCTCATAATGTGCTATCATTTCTTCCGTAAAAATTGACCAAGTGACAATTTTTTTACGGGAGCAAAGCCATCGATACCATACAAACGTATTTTGTTCTAAATGTAAAGTTGCAATGCGTACCTTTTGTGTGTTTTGCACATTATGGAGATCAAAATATTGCTCCATCTGTAGTATCCATGTTACAGGATCCTTTCCATCAAACTTTATCATATCCATTTTTGGAATATGGTGGTTCTTCCCGCCAACATTAGAGTTTATGAAATCACGATTAACATTTATTTTGTTCTCATCATGAGGTTCTTCTACTATCTTTTCACCATTAGGAAACATTTCTTGTATCAACTTTGTCAAACCTTCGATGTCTGTTTTTATGTCATTCTTCATGTTTTCCATCTTAGCTTCCATGCCAGCTTCCACGCCATCCATCTTTGCTTCCACACCTCTCTTCAAAACTTCCATATTCGCTTCCACGCCTTTCTTCAAAACTTCCATTTCATTTTTTGTTGCTCTTTATAGAGTGAAATTTGTGCAATTTGCTCTGTGAACTTTGATAGATCATGCTGCAATTCTTCATCTTCATGAGTCATAGAGCCTTCTAAAGGCTTAATGGGTGTTGAATTATTTTTATGAGGCATATTTTAGAACCCAATACTGATATCTATTCTACAATATGCCCTTGGAATCAATTCAAATTGATTCTTCAAACAGGACTTATGCAATTCGGAAAAAAAAATACACACCTTTTTCTTGCTTTTGAGTAGCTCGATATTGAAATTGGATTCTCTTTGTGATTTTAGCACTTGAATATTTGAATTTCGGCATCTACATAGCCCTCTGAATTCTCTTTCGAATGCCATAGGTCTGACCTGATTTGGATTCTCCAAGACAAAGTTGTGTCCAATCTCCCGCAATGACCTAATTATGGACTGGTTGAGTAGAGTGAACTTGTACGACTTGCCACGTGTCACTATTTCGTCCTTCAGCTCTAAAATTGATAGCCAAGAAACTAAATTTTGTGTACTTGAGACTAATTTTTATGGGACTTCAATCCGATGCTCAGAGAGAGATTTATGAATATTTTCCCACAATCACCTCTTTGTGATGAAATTCGGGAGCCTGAAAAAGCACTACCTTCCACAGATCATATCTCCGAAAATATTGCGAACCAAGCTCTGAAATTTTTTGAAGAGTTTCCTCAGGATTTTGGCTTCGCACCCTAAAAATTTCAGATTCTGACCCTTTGTAGAAAAAAAGTTATAGCGAAAATTCCACGATGACCTTTTTAGAGCAGCGAAACCCTAGAATCCAAAGCTCTGATACCAAATGTTGTGTAACCAGCTCCAAAAATAGAAGAAAAGAGATATCAACGCCTTAGAAATAATCCAATTTGAGGGGGAAACCTCCAATACATTACATAAATGAATAATTCTTGGATGACACAATTTACAAAACCTCCTTTCTATATATAGGAGTCCATGGGGCCATAATGTAATCCTAGTGGGGCCACAATGTAATCCTAGCCGACCTAACAATAATAATTTAAGATCACAATAATAACAATATGGGGGTTACAAGGGTAAAATAAAAACAATAAGGGGGTCACACTAACAACAATAAGGGACTATACTAGTAATATAAGGACCTAACAGAAATCAACAAACAAGTGAAATGAAAATTTTGTACAAACATCGAAAGAAGTGTTATGATAAATCAAATAAATATTTGGGTTTGATAATTGATGGTATGGACTAGAAGAAAACACTTCTACCACATTTTGTATGCACATCAAAAAATTTACATGAGGAAAATTTTATTCAGTTTCACTTGGTCGGTTGTATGGTCTTTAATGGGAAAATGTTGCCAAGGGTTTACTTCACAGCTCCAAATATTCATAATGATGCAAATATGACCATAACCATAATTCAAGATGTGCTTTTTCATTGTTCTAGTAATATTCTTGAAGTTTTGTATCTGCAATTGGACAACACTTGTTGTGAAAAAAAAAAAATCAAATTGTTTTAGGATATCTAAACATGCTTGTTGAATTGGGAAATTTTCAGAAGGTAAAGGTTGGTTTCCTTCTTGTTGGACACACTCATGACCAAATTGATCAGATGTTCAGTTTCTTTTTAGTAACATTGAGGAGGAAGGGCGTTGGGAGTACTCCATCATTAATTGAATGTATTAAAAAATCATACATTCTAGAGCCTATTTTTCATGTGTTAGAATAAACTATTGACATGTAGAGGTTTATTCTGGGATCACATGGTGAAGAGAAATGCATTGAACAACTTAATGACATTAGGTTCCAACATCAATTTCATAGCAAAACAATTGATGGGAAAACACTTATATGGGGCAAGAAGTATTCAACTACTGCAGAATGGGGGTCGTCACCGGGTTTGGAATTTTTGAAGTTCATTCTAAATCATCCAATATTTGCATCAAATATATTGTTATTACAATTATTTGTTGAAATCCATAATGTGTGAAGGCAGAAGAGAGAAATAAATTATTCTGAATGCTTGGAATAAATTAAAAAATCTATTAGATATACATATGAGTACTTTGATGTTCCTGATTTTGCTTGGTGGGAGTATTTTTCAATAATAAAAGTGATATAATTTCAAGGACAAGAAATGAATATATAATTTTTAAGACTCAATTTATTTGGCCACAAAATGTTTCAAATGAACATGAGGAAATAAGCATTGTTGAACAACAACAATATCAATGTATTATTAATTCTTCACATGTAGAAGAAAGATAAATGTATATTGGTTTTAGAATATCTCGTGCACAACTTGAAGCAATGGAAGACCTTTAGAAGGGTTCTATACATGATGTTAAGGAGGGTTGCATGATCACAATGTTAGCAGATAGAGATCCACATGGCTATCCATTCTGGGTTGCCAAGGTTATAAAGGTAATTAAATAAAATGAAGATGTTGCAAGTGTTGAGTACATTGGTATGACACAAATAAACACCCATTCAATGGTGTGTACAAGCCAGAGATGGTAGTTGATAAAAAAATTGGCAGAAAGAGAAAAAGAAAGGGTACAACTATAAATCGTCGCTGCACAGACCTCTTAAAATTGGAGGATGTTGACATACTTGTTTATGATTTCAAGTTAACAAAGAGAGGAACTCTTCACTTCAGGACCCTAGAGATTCTGAATAGGTTGCTACCCGAAGAAACAATGTTAAGATGGAAGTTTGCTGAACCCATTCATAGATCTATAAGAATTTTGAAACCTGAAATGGTGGGCATGCATGTTGAATCATATGGGACACTAGTTGATGATGATAGAGAAAAATATGGGTCATCTTCATCTGCATCCACTCATTCATCTGAAGATGTTGTAGGTTCTTATGGTGTGCCAAAACATAAGAGTGATTTTGAATAATTGTCTAAGACATTTTATGTAAATGATGTATGCACGGTAATTTGAAGTAGATATTTTAACTTCCGTATGATCTTACATGAAGTTACGAGTCATTTCTGTGTTTTTTGGATTATATGTTTTAATTATAATGAATTCATTTGTATAGAATATCCACAATGCAACAATAACTTAGAGAAATAATTCATGTTTAATTCAATCTACACGTATTGATATTTTGATTAAAAGTAAAAAAAAAATATTAGAAATTAATGTTGAATTTTTAAATTGTACAATGACATTGCCATGATATTATTTATTATTATCATTTGAGATACCATAGTTTAAAAAATGTTGCAATTTTAATGCCTCATTAAAAGGGGATACTTCATTTTGATGGTTGCTTTTTATGTTTTTGTTGCAATGGGATAAGTTGTCTTAGGCTAAGATTTGAAAATAGCTATACTTTTAGCACTTAAATAAAAATTACTCATGAAATAATGACTCTTTCATTCACGTGTTCATTTAAAAAGTTTTTTTTAGTCATATAATCTGTTCATAATGTCATGGTTGAAATATGTAAGCTTAAGGTTTTTAATTCCATAGTTGAAAAATTGTCAAAATTTTAAGGTTTTCAAATTTATGATATTTTATCTTTAATGCTATGGTTGAAAACAATTATAATTTTAGGGTTTTTTAGAGTTACTTTAACAACATGGATGAAAATTGTTGGAATTTTAAGGCTTTTCAGAGACGTGAAATTTTATCTTTAATGCCATACCCGAAAATTGTTGGAAGTTTAAGGTTTTTCGGGTTCCATTATTTTATCTTTAACACCATTGCTAGAAAATGTTGAAATTGTACCAATTTTTTTTTGTTATTCTAGCATCAACACTTTTCATTTTCAATGTGTTTTATTTTAAATCTTGTTTGCGCAAAAAATTTGGTTTTTACTGCCATTTTTAAAAAGGTTGAAATTTTACCCTTAAAAAAACATCGTTCCAGAATACACAATTTTCCTTTTTGGGAAGTTTTTCATGTTTTTTGGGGATTTTTTGACTAGATTTCTTGTTTTGAGTTTATAGTTCCCATTTTATAGTTTACATTATTTTTGAAGAATGGAAAAATAAAGAAGCAAATTCAAGAGCTGCTTTATAAAGGGGTCATCAGGCCTAATACATCTCCTTGTGGGTATCCTATTGTCTTGGTTCCAAAGAAAGATAGTACATGGCACATGTGTGTGGATTTTAGAGCTTTTAAAAAGATCACGGTAAAGAATTGCTACCCTATTCCTCACATTGATGATGCTAGATTAGTTAAAGGATGTTGCTTACTTCACCAAGTTATATTTGAGAAGTGGTTATCATCATATAAGGATTGCCGAAGATGATATTTGGAAAACTTCTTTCAAGACAAAACAAGGTTTGTTTGAATGGTTAGTTATGCCGTTTGGGATTTGCAATGCACCTACAACATTCATGAGAGTTATGAATGATGTGTTGAGACCATTCCTTTTTGATTTTGTCATAGTCTACTCAGATGATATTATGATTTTTGGTAATACTCGTGAAGAGCGTGTCAAGCATGTGAAACAAGTTTAAGATATCTTGAAAAGAGAGAAATTGTATTTTGAGATGTCTAAGTGTGAATTTGGGAAAAATTCTTTGGTTTATTTGGGTCATCTTGTAGGAGGGGATGAACTGAATATTGATCCATCAAAATTTAAAGTCATTGTGAATTGGCCTAAACCCAACAATGTAATAGAAGTTATGAGTTTTTGGGAGCAACCCAATATTGGAGAAAATTTATAACTTACTTCTCACTCATTGCAACACCATTACATGCTTTGAAAAGTGCGAAACATGTCTTTCAGTGGGCAGGAAAGTAGAAGAAAGCCTTCGACACTTTGAAAGAGAAAATCGGTACAACACCATTTCTAGCACTTCCAAATCTTAATCTTCCATTTGAGATTCAAACCGATGCAAGTGATTATGCCATGGGAGTAGTTTTGATGCAACATGGTAAGCCTATTTATTATCATTCTAAAACATTTACCAATGCAATAATTAACTATCCAGCTTATGATAAAGAGTTGTATGCTTTGGTACAAAGAGTGAAGAAATGGAAACACTATTTTATGGGTAAAGCAACAATTATTCATATTGTCCATCAACCTTTGCAATATTTACAATCACAAACCAAGCTACAACAACCCAGACATTTTAGGTGGATGGGATTTCTAAAACAATTTCATTTGGTAATCAGATACAAGAAAGGTATATACAACAAGCTTGTTGATATGTTATCAAGGCCTATTAATAATGCATATGTCATTCTTAAGCATAACTCAATCATGCATGAAATTTATATTGAACAACATGCTCAAGATGATGATTTTAAATATTTTTATGCAACTTTGATTCAAGGAAATCATGTTTAAGAGTTGGATTATCATGTTCATAACAAGTTGTTGTATCTTCTTGGCAAGTTTTTTGTTCCACAGGGTGAAAGAGTCAACGTCATAAGGTAATCCCACACTTCTCTTATTGTTGGTCATTTCTATATAGGCAAAAATATTGCACAAATTCAAAGATATTGTTATTTACCTTGCATGAATGAAATTGTTTCAAGATATGTAAATGGATGTTCCATGTGTTCTACTAGTAAGCCTAGAAATAGGAAATTAGGTTTGTACGCTCCACTTCTTATTCCCTCTCGTCATTGGGAAAATATTTCTATGGATTTTGTAGGTGGACTATTAATGTCTAGGAAATGTCATAATTATCTATAAGTTTTTATGGATCGTTTTAGAAAAATGTTTGTGTTGATGCCATGCAAAAAACATGTTACAATTGAAAATACCTCAAAGATGTTCTTCCAAAATGTACGGGTTCACTTTGGATTACCCACTTCTATTATTTCTAATCAAGATTCTCAATTTGTCGGAAATTTTTGGTCAAGTTTATGGGAACTCATGTACACAAAGCTAAATAAGAGCACAACATTTCATCCACGAACTGATGGGCAGACATAAGTGGTAAACAAAACAATAGTGCATCTCCTTCGTGGATATTGTGGTAAACATCCTAAACTTTGGGATGAACATTTGCATTACATCCGACATGCCTACAATCGTGCCAAGCACTCATCTATGCAAGTATCTCAATTTGAAGCTTGTTTGGGTTATTTGTCAAAGTATCCTTTGCATTTCATTGAGAAAATTCAACTAGTGCAACAAAGAGTACAAGAGCAACTTGAGAAAAGCAAAGCCAAGTACAAAGAAAGGCATGAAAAGCATCATGTTGATCATGATTTCCAAGTGGAAGATCAAGTTTGGTTGTATATCAGCAAAGAAAGACTTCAAGGTGAAGGAAAAAAGATCAAGCCAATCAGATATGGTCCTTTGAAAATCTTGGAAAATATTTGTAACAATGCTTTCTGATATATTTTCCACCTTACATGTAAATTTATTCTATTGTGAATGTGGAAAATTTGAGATTGTATGAGCCTTCTATGATTGATGATAATGAAGAGAATGTTCAGATTCCATCTATTGAAGATTTTTCTCTTGAATATTTAGATGAGTTGCAGGAAGAATCAATTATTGACAGGAGAATTAAGAATTCACGAGAGGCAATGTGGAGTATCTTCGAGTGGGGCTCAAAGGTACCAATCCAAGTAAAGCAAGGTGGATTGAGATTGGAAAAGTGAGGGAGATGTACCCTCACTTACTTGGTGAGTAAAAACAGAATTTTGGTGGTCCAAAAGCTTCCACTGGGGAGGAATGATCCTTGGGATAAAAAATATGCTCAAAAATATAAGTGATAAAAATCTTCCGAAAATAGTGCTAAATCGTAGATCTTCTTGTTTTGATTCCATCGACGATTGAATCACCTCAATATGACACCGTACGTGAAAATTATCGTGTTTTAAAGTTTTTGGCAAACAACTAAAAAGTCAACTTGTAGGGTTCACTGGGCTGCTGATTGGGTAGGCCATACAATGACGTGGTGTTGACATCAGCAAGTTGATTGGGCAGTATGAATTTCAGGTGGGCCAATCCCGTGTTGACATGTGGTAGGGTTGACGAAATTTCATTGGTTGTTGAGGTTTTGGTTCGTCCAATCAGGTGGTGCCACATGGCCCAATGGGAGGATGCCACGTGGCCCTCGATATTTGTGCCAAAAATTGGTTGGGTCGATCGACAAACCCCACCAGTTTTGACCCCATGACATCATCGTTACAAACTAACTGCCATATCGTTGGACCATGCGTTGTATTTTGTTATGCAACGTGGAAAATTTTATTTAAATTTAAAATGATGACGTGTTGGCAGGAAGGGGTGGGGAACGTGGCCCAAACCCCAAGTCATTTTACGGTGGTGTAACCAGAGATGCAACGGAAGGAGCGCGACGAGAATCCTTGCCCCTAATCATGTTCAAAACCTAGGAACTATCGGCGGAGGGTTAAAACCAGGGGGATGGCATGTGGCCTAGCCTGCGACCACATGTCATACAACATGACCAAGGGAAAAATGTAAGAAGGCGTGTGGCCTCTGACCCGTGCCCCTGGCCATAGAGTTTTCCACATGATCGTAGAAAAGGGCGGAAGTTGGGCCATGGGTTCCCAACTAACTGTTCGACAAAATGCACCAATTTCGGTGGGATCTCCACCATCTCCATGCCATTATGTCGCCTAACGAATACGCCAAAGGAGGAAAACATTGCAAGTTTTGTGAATTTGCATGAAAAATAGCAGAGAAATGGAGAAGGAGGCATAGCTTGGCCATTTTCAGCCTCTTGAATCCAATAAGAGCTTACATAAGGGTTTTTGGGTGTTTTGGACTTAATGGAAACATTATTTTTGTGATTTGAGCATTGTAGTTGATGTAATTGACATTTTTAGCATATAATATAAAGGGCCAACATTGGGAGATGGACCCGAAGACGTAGCCCAGGAGGGGTGAAATCCGTCATCAAATCGTTGTTTTGTGATGCTACATGTTGTCTATTTTTCTTTGGTTATATATGCAAAACTTAATTAAAATTTCCGAGTTTTGCAATTTTGATCCATTGCCCATAAGACATAAACTAACTTGCAACTTTTCTCAAGAAACCTTTAATTTTTAATTTGAGATCAGGTGGGATAGCCATGCCATCCCCCCTCTTAAATGCAATGGAAGACAACGACGTGGAAGACTCCCGCGACACACCCCTGATTCATTAGCACGAATTTCAACACCCCAATCAGGAAAGGTTTTCAGGGTTAGTATTAAAAAGAAACAATTTATTAATTTACTGCGAATATTAAAATTTTAATGATATTTTTAATTATGTGTAATATTATTAATACAATATGAGAAAGATTAATAGTTAATAACATGTATTCTTTCCAAAAAAAGTAGTGGTTCAAAATTAGAAAATATAGAACATATATATATATATATATATATATATATATATATATATATATATATATATATATATATATATATATATATATATATATATATATATATATATATATATATATATATAAACTTTAAAATTAGATTATTGTTATGATTGTTAAGAAAACAATAATAATACAAAAATATTTATATTATTATTAAAAAATATTTATAGTTTATAAAAAATAGATATTTACACCGTAAGGCGTCTTTATTTGAAAACAACTCCCCTAGCTACCTTTCTATCATAATTTGTGCCATTTGATATTTTTTTAGACGATTGGGTTATGATTAACCGTTGATTTGAATTGTGACAGTTGTCATGCTTTTCTATAACCGTCCTTCATTCAAGTTCATTCAAGAAGCATCCGCTATTTCAGTCCTGTCAATTCTTGCTTTCTGATAACCACTTTAATCGTCATAACACCTCCTCTTGTGATCTCACACGAAATTTCCGGTTTCACATAATTGAAACCTTCCGCTGCTTTTATTTTGCTTGATTTGATTTTGCTTCTGCCTCTGCCAATTCTGTGATAGTGAGAGGTAGGCGCCATATAGTTTCCCATTTCGTTAATCCAATAATGTAAAACATATGGATATCGTTAATCCAGCCGACCGACTCAAACCGAGTGTAGCCCGACTCAAACTGAGTGTATCTTCTGGCTGTCAAGCAAATACATGACCGTATGTATTGGAGTTCCTAGTAGCTTTAGGTCAAGGTGTTATTCAACGTTGAAAATAGGTTATTGAAAATTGAAATACAACCCAAAGATTTGCAGAAGAAGACGACAGGGGCATCTACATTTTAATTATTGGGTTCATTAGCCGTTTCTCACTTCTGACGAGGGCTTCAGGGTCATAATTTAAGGCATTGGAATCTCTCACGTTCAAACATCACCGTCAGCCTGCAGAAGCGTGACACTTGTACAACTCTGCTCCATCCCATGCAGTAAGGAATTCATGTGAACCTAACCCAATTCGATATTCAGGGCATTGAACGCTGTAAGTGATTTTTTTTCCAGTTAGGATGAGATGAGGTCGGGATTATCTATCGTGATATTTTAATAATGTTTGATTTTGGTTATTTGGAGTCCCTTCGATAATATTAATTTTAGGTGGTGGTTATAACTCGTATGATATTGTCGTTCTTTCAGGGTAAAACATATGGAGGGTTCAATAATTAGTAAGGATCATGAGATTTTACTTCTTTTTACTATTTAAGTAGTTTGAAAGATTTATCTGCACGTCCTCTTAGTCGTTGTCTCTATTGTATTTCTTATCTGTTATTCTGTTTCTCTTTTGTGTGAAACTCGGTTCAATGTCATAGGTAGTTGTTCGGTAGTACCTCACTACATCATCTCTTTCGTTGTGTCCTTTTCCCTTCTTGTCTACACTTAGTTATACCTTGTCTTCCTTAGAGCCACTGCCTAGGCTCCTAGGGTTCTCCTCGAACCTACATATGTAATTTACTTTACACCCACCACCTTAGTGGATGGTCTTCGTTCCTCCACTATTGTCAAACAAGCTTAGGCAGGGAAGCTTAGATGAGAGTTACTATATTCCGTGGTAAGGAAATAGATTAATGATGCAATAATTAGGAGTGAAACACTTCTTTTTATAGACCAATAGTGTATTTTAACATTGATGAATAAACTTGTATTGGCTAATAATATTCAATAATAATTATCCCCACTATTTATTTGACAACTGAATTTCACTATTTATAAAACCAAGCAAAAACTATACGAAAATATCTTTCTTATAAAAATATCTTTCCATTTAAGCTATCTTTCCATTCAAACGGTCATCATAGTTTTAAAGGGTTGCAAATAGATTTAAAATTAAAATATCTCTCTTATAATCGTTGATTCCATTCAAACAATCATCACAGTTTTACAAGAATGGCATCACGAGAGAGTTGAAAATATATTTAAATGAGGTAAGGTTCAATTGAAATCAAAGACCTTTTATTTTATCCGATTAGGATGAGTTCCACACATCAAAAATCAAAATTTATAAAACCAAGCAAAAACTATATGAACATATCTTTCCATTCAAACAATCATCACAGTTTTACAAGAATGATGTCACGAGAGAGTTGCAAATAGATTTAAATGAGGTTAGGTTCAATCGAAATCAAAGACCTTTTATTTTATCCTATTAGGATGAGTTCCACACAACAAAAATAATTTTGAGTTAAAAATTATGGAAGTGACAAACAAATCTTAATTGGGATGATTTCCAAAGAACATTGAAGGATTTAAAAATTACCGTAAAAATGACAAATAGTACTGCATTCTTTACAAAATGGATCGTAGTATAAAATGAAAGAGTCTGAAATAGGAGAGTTGATAGTTTTATAAATATTGAAAAATTGAAAATTAATTACGCCATAAGGTGTTTTTCTTTGAAAGCAATTCCCCTATCTACCTTTTTGTCATCATCTGTGCCATTTTATCTTTTGTTAGAGGATTGTATTATTATTAACCATTGATTTGAATTGTGACAATTGCTATGTTTTTCTATAACCATCCTTCATTCAAGAAGCATTAGCTGTTTTGTTACGGTTTCTTGGATCACCATTAGCTTTGCTCTTAACAGTTGCGCCATATCTCCATTACCAAATGGTGCGGCATCGTAATTTTGAGCCCCCTCCTGTTCAACAATAGCTTTTCCCTTGCATCATTCATGATAAAAACTATGCTAATCCACTAATATTTGGGTTACCAAGTTTTCCTTTTGCTGTTCATCGTAGGGTTGGGTATTTGTCGCTGAAAATTATGATTATTGTGACCGTCCTGGCAAAACTGATCACAGTTGGTTTTGATTTGCAGAATCTGCGTGTATTTGGGCCCAGGTTGAATTGATTCTGCTGCATGGCCAACTATTCAAAATAAATATTTTTTCTATAGGGTTTTACAGAATCAATCATGTATTCAAGCCAGTTGTCCTTTGGTTTTTCTATTTTGAATAAGTTCCTGTGATTTTCAAGGTTTTGGTTATTGGCAGTGAATTGTGTGAATCATTAAGAGTTAATATAGGTTTAGTTTTTCATATGGAAAAAAATCAGAAAAAGTGCTTTCTTGCTTGACAAAATGCGTCTGGAACAAAGAGAATCGAGAGTCTTTCTTTTGTTATTTATATGGTGTAAGTGAGATGACTTCTCAATATTGGTGTAGATGTGAATGTATCTCCATTTGGCCCAAAATATCTTGGTGCCACTCCTCTACATCTTGTTGCTGTTGGTGGGCATTTGAACGTGATGAATGAATTACTTGAACGTGGAGCTCACATTGATGCATAGACTAAGGGTGGTTTTGGATGTAAGTTTGATTTTTCTATCATGTGTGTCTTTCATTTTGGGTTTGTTTCCCACCTTGTGTTGGGAAAAAAAGAAAAAAAAAGAAACTCTTGTGGTTTTTCCTAGAGAAAAAGTTGGATTCTAAAGGCTTTGTAGTGAATTGCATGCAACCATATTGTGCAACTGCATGTTTAATGTTACTTGTATGGATATGAGCCTTCTTCTTCATTAATGTATTGAAAGTGGAAATAAATTTTATAAACTTTATATATATATATGTGTGTGTGTGTGTGTGTTTTATTGTTTAAACAAAATTTTATATTAATTTGTAGGGACTCCACTTCACAATGCAACAAAGGAGCGGAATGGGAAAGAAATGGAATTTTTTATTGACAATGGGGCCTTTCTTCTTCTTGATATAAATCACAGTTGATTCAATCCTAACCTACATTATTGTCCAGGACTTGAATGGGCTTATGAGATTATAACACAAAAATAAACAAGATTCTCTGCTAGCGATGGGACTTGCAGTGAAGAAACATTTAAGGAATCCACAGATATGTGGTTTTTACCCAAAAGTGATGGAAGAAAATGATACTAACTTTGAAATCATGAGATCTAAAAAAAAAACCACATATCTAGTTTTAGGTCATTAAGATAGTTTTATAGACTTCCTCTGATTTCTGATGCAGGCAGAACCTGGGTTTTATTGATATCATTCTTAGAAAAATATATGTTTAGAAGTCTACCTGATTTTCATAATGTTTAAAGGGAGTAGCCATTAATAGTGATGGTGAATAAATTCCAAGGATCACGTATTGCAAGACTACTAGAACATTGCACACGTAACGGTATGTTGTGTAAAAGGAACCATGCACAGAGACATCTACAGAGTGGATCTCTCTCTTGTGTTTGCAATGCATCTATCAGTTGGAACTTGGAACTTCCAATCCATGGGGATTTATTGGATAATAAGATTATTCATGATATGATATGCATTGGTGTTCTATTAGTTATTTATGTATTGGTTTTCCATTAGTAATTTAACATTATGTTGTTCTGCCTAGAATGTGTAGATCATAGTCGATCATAGTATGGTACATTTACTTAGAAAATCTCACTGTAATTTCTTGTCCTTGTTTTGTGAAATTTGTTGTACCATTATTTTGTTGTAATTTTAAGAGTCTTGAATGACTAGAATTGGTATCGATTATGGTAATCACTCCTTGCGTCATACACAATATGGAGTGGACATGGACGCCATGGGTATGATTTCCAAGAGGAGATGTTGTAATTATTATAAAAATGTGAAAAGTATAACTTGCAGAGGCAAGAAGGGTGGATGGGTTGTGCAGGTAGACAAAAGAATGGGTGAAGAACATGTATTCAGAGTATAAAAACACAGAACCTCTAATTCTTACAAGAAACCTGCAATGAGCCTTTCAGTCTTTCAGATGTTAATCCTATCTAAGCCTCTAAATTTGACATGACTTGTATTTATGTTTGTGAATAGTTGTAAATATGTGGATGGTAATGTAATAATGTTCAAAGTTGGGAGTTTTTAATACAAACAATTTTATTTTGTAGTCAATCATTAATTTTTAGAACTTGCTGGACCAATAAGTACTCCAAACTTATTTACTTGGGCTATTTTTGTATGGTAATGCTCCATAAAAAACAAAATATGGTTCTCAAATTTTAGGTGGTTTAAGGTGTTATTATATGTCTGAAAAGACATGACCCAATAATTTCTCAGGTGAATTTTTCTATATGGTTTCTTACCTGAGGCTTTTGGATGTGGTGAGGATTATAAAATTTCAGTTGGGTCACAAGGACCTCCAAGAGTTTCTCCACTGCCGAATGAATTATCACTTTAGATATATGCCATTGATAATGGACACTTTCAAGGATTTGATAGCTCACATGAAACTGCTACTTATGATTTAAGACAATTGAATAACATTTTGTTTACTAATTTTTATCTTCAATGATTTTTTGTTAGTCACGATGCTTCAAGAATATGCCTTACGATGAACCCCATACATAGTGATGGACCTCATGGGAATTTCAGTGGACATAGAACACCACCCTAAAAATTCTATACTCTTGATAAATTTAGAATAACCTAAGATGTGTAAAATATTTTAATAAGAAACTAGATTTGTAATTATAAAATATAAAACTATAACTTAAATTTGTCAATTTAATTTGTATTTTTTTTTTCTTATGTATATAGAGAAAGACTAAACCAAGTTTGGAGTTTAGAAAATAAACCATAACATAAAGAACAATATCTCCTTCCAAAAATGTCTCCATATTAAAATGACATTCACTTTCTTGTATACCAAGAATATTGTTCTTCATGTACAATTTATGATAAGCATGCAATTGCCGCTCGGATATGTAGATGAACTTGGAGTAAACTCTATTTTTGTTAATAAAAATTCTCTTTATTTACATCTATGCTAGATAGATTGTACTTGAATGTATTTAAAATATCTTATTTGAGTTCATGCTCATTTCATGTTTGTTTCTTAGCATTATTAATCACTAAAGGATTTTCACTCCCAATTTCCTATTTCAATATCTATAACAAATTTTTTATATATGTGAACAAATTATGTTGGTTTACATATATGAAACCAAAACTAAGTTGTAGCCACAAGCAAAAAATCACAACAACTCACAGAATATATCCAAGGTTGCAATGAACCCTATACATAGTGATGGATCTCATGGGAATTTCAGTGGACATAGAACACCACCCTAAAAATTCTATACTCTTGATCAATTTAGAATAACCTAAGATGTGTAAAATATTTTAATAAAAAACTAGATTTGTAATTATAAAATCTAAAACTATAACTTAAATTTGTGAATTTATTTTGTATTTTTTTTCTTATGTATATAGAGAAAGGCTAAACCAAATTTGGAGTTAAGAAAATAAACCATAAAATAAAGAACAATATCTCCTTCCAAAAATGTCTCCATATTAAAATGACATTCACTTTCTTGTATACCAAGACTATTGTTCTTCATATACAATTTCTAATAAGCATGCAATTGCGGCTCATATATGTAGATGAACTTGGAGTAAACTCTATTTTTGTTAATGAAAATTCTCTTTATTTACATCTATGCTAGATAGATTGTGCTTGAATGTATTTAAAATATCTTATTTGAGTTACATGCTCATTTCATGCTTGTTTCAGAGGATTATTAATCACCAAAGGATTTTCACTCCCAATTTCTTATTTCAATATCTATAACAATTTTGTTATATATGTGAACAAATTATGTTGGTTTACATATATGTTTCCACCCCCAATTGCCTATTTCAAAGTCTATAATTGATTTATTTATTTATTTTTTTAATTATTTCTGGTTGATAGCTCTTATCATCAATATCTTTGAAACCTCCATGACCTACTTCCATGGGAGCAAAATTTTCCTTTCATTCCTTCACGATGGCTCCTTCTCTGCAACATCTTATTTTTTCTAGGCTACTCTTTCCTATGCTATTGCCTTACGGCATTTCTTTTGCAACGTGTGGTGCAATTGCTAGTTTAGGTGTTATAAATGCAATAAATGTCCAGAGATTTTATTAATTTAAAATATATATATAGTGCACAATAATTATTCAATTTTTCATTATTTAAAGTTGTATAGATGTTGTAGGTAACCTGGAGTTTATTAATTTAATATATATATATATATATATATATATTAAACAAAGAATATTATTGTTTAATTTTATAATAAGATGAAAATAATTTACAAATTTACGATAATTTTTTATGAGTATGGTTTGATTACGAGTCATAAAGTGATTAAGTTTTTATAATATAGAGGTTTGAGTTTAAATTTTTTAAATAAATGTGAACTAGGTTAAGTATAAGTTAGGTGTGATTTTGATAATATAAATTTGGGTTTTTTATAATAAAAAATTCTAATTTTACAAAATCTATAAAATATTTCTTAAAAATAAAATTATTTTTATATATTAAATTTTTTTCCATAAATAAAAGTTATATTTTTTTTTTCCAAAGAAAAAATCGAACCGTCTACTAAGTAGTAGAAGGTTACATAGTATATGCATATAGCATTCAATGAACTGCATTTTCCTTTTCTTTCTCAAGCAAAGGAAAAATGGAGTTGCAGCTGATGAGGAGATGTGTGAATCGATCCTCCCAAATTTGTCAAAAATAATATAAAATGATGTCTTCATTCAGCCCCCAGACTTCCACTCTTCTAGAGGAAGAAACCAAAACAGGGGTGAAAGCAGACTGTGTCTGTTTTAAAATCATCAAAAGTTGAGAATTGGGTGGTAGACACAATTCCAATTTTCAATATTTTTGTGACATAGGTTTGATCAGAGAAAAAAACTAGTCTCTCGGATCTCCTCAGTGAGGAAAACAATCCGAAACAAAGACGAAAAATTTTAGACATGTTCAAATGTTTTAATAAAAATCTACATACTGAAAATAAAATATAAACCGAAACATCATGTGCAGTAGGAGGGATCCGTTGGAGCTTATCAGGCAAAAGGAGGTTGTTCGATCTCTCGGATCTAACCTCCTTCAACTGTTACAACTACCCAATGCTCCATATATTGACGAATTCCCTCCTTAGATAGAAGGTTTGCTTCACTATTTCGTTCCCTGTAAATATGGCAAGCATATATCTGATTAAAATAGGCTTTTACAAGATTCACCTCATCAAGAAAAGTAGATAAAATGAAATTTTGGCATCTCTGGGTTCCATTAAAACATTTTATGATGTTCATAGAGTCCCCAAATATTTGAACATCTTTCATCTAGAGAAAGGATAGCCAACAAAGAAAAAGGTGTAGAGATTTTAATTCTGAAAAATTATTTGTCCCTTGACAGAGCCCGACTGATGCTTTAAGAATTTTTCCTAAAGGTTCATGGATGGATAGGCCTGCCCTGCATCTACTTTGTGGGTCAAATGCCCCATTGAAGTAGGCCCATGGAATATCTCCTATGATATTCTCCTGAAGAATGACTCTAGATTGGTGGGATTAGGCTGGGATAGGAATGTATTCAGAGATGGAAGCGCCTTATACAACAAGAAGATTAACAGGGAAAAGTTGATCATCGAAGATGATTTTATTTCTTGCTATCCAAGTTCCCCAAGAAACCAGCAGGGGAATATTCCTGACCCTATCATCTGGAGAGGATTGCCACCATCTCAACCAAGCCTCCCTCACTTCAGCTCCTTCCCATTTTTGTGAAATATTCAGAAGCCTAAGGGTTTCATTCCAAATCTGTATGTTAAAAGGGCAGGTAAGGAAGAAATGTAGAGGAGACTCCCAAATGGCCTTACATAGAGAGCACCATCTTTTTCCCCTGCGCTGTAGAAAATCCCATGAGGGGACCTTGTTCTGGAGGATGCACCAGAAAAAAAACTTTGTTTTTGCTGGACCCTTTAGTGCCCACAGGGATTTGTACCACCATTCCGGCTCCCCCCAACTTTTCTGAGTCATTAACCATTTATATCAAAACTTTGGGGAGAAGCGGGCCGATGGAGCATGGACCCATATGAGTTCATCCCGTTTCTCCTGTATCCGAATATTGGAGTTTTGAATATCATTGATAAACCCCTACCACTCTGCGAGCCACCTGTCTTCGTGCTGAAGGTATTCCCCTGACAGCCATGCTTACCTCCAGATCGTTGACTGGCCTTGGATAGCAATCTGACTTAAAAGTTTTGAAGCCCCTTTGATCCAGATGGTCAATGAGATCTCTAGACAGGGCATATCTCCCCGAGCATCCCACCCAAGGATCACAGCCTAATCTAACCTAAGAACCATCCTCAACATGCCATGCTAGACCCTGTTCAATGATCTTAATCGACATTACAATAACTTTCTAGACAATTCATTCACTTTTTGTTTTCTTGTTCGGCATGCGCATCCATTCCAAAATTGGCATAGGATTAATATATTTCCTCTTGATGAAAATATTCCAAAGATTGTCCAGAGTGATAAGGAGCCAGCCCAATTTAGCAGCTAGAGAGACCGTGAAGGAGGGGAGATCCTTAATACCCCACCCTCCCCAAGCTTTCGGGCGCACTATCTTTTCCCAAGCCACCCATGGCATAACATGATATTCCTTTGATCCGGCCCATAGGAACCGACTACATATCTTATTGATAGTGGAGAGAGTACTTCTAGGAACCCATGAGAGTGCAGACCAATAGACTGGAATAGCCAGAGCTACAGATTTGATCAACACCAGCCTCCCAGCTCTAGAGAGCCATTTGAAACTGCAGTGTTTCATCCTTGTCTCAATCTTGGCAACTAGCCAGTGCCAATCCTGAATGCGATAATAGTTCGGCTTTAGGAATAAGCCCAGGTATTTTAAGGGGTCCTGCAGAGTCTTTGCTTCAAACTAAAGAACCTCATAGATTCTTCCCACTTCTGCTAATGACAAGCCAACTGTTGTGATTGTATATTTCTGTCGATTAATGCATAAACCAGTAGCCTTCAAAAAAAGTTCCAAGACCTCCTTTAGACGACGAATTTCTTCCAAACTACCATTTTTGAAAATAAGGATGTCATCAACAAAGAGTAGGTGGGTGACAATAAGGTTAACAACTACTTCAATGCCTTTTAGAACCCCCCTTCGTTTTGCATAATGTATCATCAAGTTGAGTCCTTCTGCTACCAGAAGGGAGAGGAGGGGAGAGAGGGGGCATCCCTGGCGAAGTCCTCTTTGAACATTGAAAAAATTTGAGGTGGGCCCATTGATAAGGACTACTATGCTTGAAGAGGAAATGCACCCCATTACCCAGTTGATGAAAGCATTCCGGAATCCAAGATGGGTTAGAAGGAGTCAAATATACATCCAAATGATTCTGTCGTAAGCCTTGGAGAGATCTATTTTGATTATAGCTCCTTTTGTATTGCTCCTTTTTAAACTATGGAGAGTTTCTTGGGCCACCCCCACTGCCTCATGGATTTGTCTTCCATCCAGAAAGCCAAATTTCTCCAAAGAAATATTCTGGGATAGGAAAGGCTTAAGACGATTTGTTATCACTTTAGAAATGATTTTATATATTCAGGTACAGAGTGATATAGGCCTGAAGTCATCAAATGACACCAGATGTTCCTTTTTGGGAATGAGAGCCAGGAAAGTGGAGTTGAAGGGAGGATAGATAGATCCTAATCTTCTTGATTCTTCCACCACCTCCAGTAAGTCATCCCCCAAAAACTCAAAAAAATGTTGGAAGAATTCCATCGTCCAACCATCCGAGCCAGGGCTCTTGTCATTTTGCATTGCCTTAAGGATGTTCTCCACTTCTTCCTTAGAAACAGGTTCCATGATACTATCATTTCCTTCATCGTCTATGTATCTTGGGAAAAACTGGGCCACCCTGATAACTTCAGCAATGGAAGCCTCCAAAGGGGCTTTGAACAATGATTTGAAATGTTTCACTCCAAGGCCTGAGATTGCCTCAAAGGAGCGAGCCATCTCTCCTTCTTCTGTCTGGATACCCCAGATTGTATTGATGTTTTTTCTTACTTTTGCATAGTTCTGAAAACATTTTGTGTTCTCATCACCAGCTTGCAGCCAAATAGCCCTACTCTTAAGGCGCCAACTCTCCTCTCTAACCAATATAATTTTCTTCCTTGACTCTTCAAGACTCTTTATGTAGTCTCTTGTTTCAGTGGAGACATATCCAGCCCCCTCCGGACTTTCAAGAAAATATAGTTCTTCATTTATCTTCCGAAGGTCTTCCTCCTTAAGTTTCTTGGCCTTTGCCCAATTCGGAGTAGTTTTTTTCATATCCTTGAGATTCTCGATAAAGTGCCTACTCGAATTTCCTGGTTCCCTTAGCCGATCGCTTCTCCACATGGCATGGAACAGGGAGGTAAATGATTCATATTTAAGCCATGAAGGGTTAAACTTGAAGGGAGCCCCAAGCTTCTTGTGAGGACCTTTAATTTATAGAAGGATGGGAAAGTGATAAGATAGCCCACCCTCCCCTACCCAGTGCCTGAAAACTGAGGTTCAAGCCACTAGATCTTCATTAAGGAGAAATCGGTCCAGCTTCTTGGCCAACCTGTCCTCCCCGGCTCGTCTGTTTCGCCACGTGGGTCAAGGCTTGATCAAGGTTGTATCCACGAGGTGTGTGGAGAACAACTGGGTAGTGAAGAAATATGTAAGTGGATCATCATGAGTAGAAGGACCCCAAGACTCCGACAAACCTAGGGAGAAATTTAGGTCTCCCCCCAAAATGAGGTTGGGGTTACGAATATAAGACTTTGCAAATAGGTTATTCTAGTACTGTATCCTCTTCAGACATGACCCATAAACATTGAGAAGGAGGATAGAGTGACAAAGCTCATTTGAGTAGACTTCCATTGCCAGGGCGTTTTCAAAGCCCCATGAGGAAATTTCCTTCAACTGCCCTGACTTGATGCCCAACGCCAGTCCCCCTGATCTTCCATGGGCATCCATCGCCTAGAAGCCCCAACTCGGAAAAATCCTTGAAAGTGATCCTACCACTTCAGACCTTGGCCCCAACGTTTCTTGAAGCATAAGGACATCAGGAGCATAGGATTTCATCAGCTCCCGCAAAGCTAGTTTTTTGGGTTTACTAGCTAAACCCCTATAGTTGTAGGAGAGTGTGATCATCATGAACCCAAGGAAGGGGTCTGCACCGCTTTAAGCACCCCAGAGAGGGAAAGATGCTTCCCATCAAAAATATCTATTTTGGCCTTGAATTGAGCCTTAGAGAGGTTATATTTCCTACCTCTCATATTCCTAGGGCCAAGTGAGATAGGGTTAGACTCCAGACCACCAATGATCTCCCCTTTCCAAGGTTTTTTCATCAAGGATAAAAGGTTATAAGGAGGTTTCTCAGGGATATAAGGCAAGGAGGAGGGCAATCCGATAATAGCCTTAGAGGGGGGGTCAATAAGAGGGAGAGGGACAGATGTTATAATTCTATCAAGGGACTCTATGACATTGTGATTTTGCAAATATTCCATTTGAGGAGGCATGGAGGGACCAAGCTTTGTATATGCAAAAACAGAAGTGCATAAAGAGGAGAAAAGGGAAGGAGAAAAGACCAGAAGCAAACCGTCCAAAGAAGCTGTCGCGGTTCCAACGTCAGGTGGAGGTTCTACTGCATGAGGTGGGTCCTTGTTGGAGAGGTAAATCCCCTCTGCAGACAGAGGCAATCCCTACTAGCCCAGATCAGGTCTAGCAACAATCAGACACGCAGTGACGCAGGTCTCTAATTACAAAAACGACAAAACATGATGAGTTGCCTACCTCAGGTCCTACGCAATGTTCGTCAAAGAAAGGATGATGCTTCCCATCCTCCGCTTTGGTAGATCACGATCCTTCCTCTTAACGCATCCGAACACCTACACACATGCAAAGAAACACAACGATACACAACATAGAATCTAAATCTTGTAAGCATACATCAGTTAGAGAGGATGTAATTCATTGCATCAAAGAAAAAGATACACGAATGAAACCATAATCAAATTCACTTATCATTAATAATAACGAAAGAAAGATATAACCCAAGGCTCTGACACTAGATCTTCCTTCAACAGGTCGACATCAGAGCACATCTCAATGAAGCTCGTCAGAAATGGGACAAAGATCTCTCTCTTCGGCTTGGATCTCAAAGGTTGTCTGGCGATAGTCTCCTTACTACAGATTCAGCTCTTGGTTCTAGCTTGCTAAGGGAAAATGGCAAGCTTATATAGATGATGGAAGCAGAGTTGGGATCCCTAGAATTGTGGGATTGGCCCTATCCTCAAGGAAGCTTCCATGATAGGTGGAAAACCACCTCCCATATGTGGAGATCTAGAGCCAAACCTCCCAACTCATTTTAGAGACTTGTTCAAGAGTTTGTTGGAATCAAACCTCCGCCATTTATTTAAAAAAAACAATCCTTATTAAGCTTGGGGTGGGAAATACACTAGGACAGAGCGCCAGTTGGCGCGCCCTCTTTGGTGGATTTCCCCCATTGGCATAAGGGCTGAACTGGCTAGTCGCGCCAAGGCTAAAAGATCAGTTTTTAGGGTTTTTCAAAGGAAACTTTCTTCAGATGAATGATTTTCCTTTTCAAGGGGGATGCCATGAAAGTGATTTCAGGTTATGTCACTGCTCACAGGTCACGAGAAAGGCCCTCCAATGTGCAGGACGAGGGATTTCAGGGACGGTGACGAATTACTGTGTAACAGTTCTGAACATGAGCCAATGCTTCAGAAGGGGGATGAGATTCCTGTTGATTCTCAGAAGGGAGTTCATTTTCAGTGGCGCTGGGACCTTCAACACCATCCATCATTTCCCCATCAGATATTTTTTTCTCTTCAACCCTCGTGGGTTTCATTGGCCCTCGAGATATCCTTTTTTGTTTTCTTCTTCTTTAGTGCCCCATCAGGCAATCCTTTTCTAGGTGGCCATACTTATGGCAGCGGTGGCACTTGAACGACATGTGTTCATAATCCATAACTTGAGAGTATTCATAGCCCTTATACTTCAGGCGCATTTCCTCTTCTAAAACTTCCTTAGGGTTTAAATTGACCAAGATTTTTGCTGCGCTCAGATCCTTGTTCTGCTGGAACGACATGTCAGATTCCAGATAGTGGCCCAAGGTGTTTCCAATAGATCGGAAGGCAGAGTCCGTCCAGAAAGGTATAGGAAGGCCTGGTAGCTTTACCTAGACCAGGGTGTCTTCTATTTTTTCCCTCTACATGTCAAAGAGTGGAGTCCATTTCTTGAGTAAGACTGGTTTCTTCCCAAAATTCCAGTTCCTTTCTATCACCCACTCTAAGTGTTCATTCTTCTCGAATTTCATCATAAACCACCCCTTGGAAAGAGTTTGGATCTCTGCGAGGTGTCCTAGGGCATCGGTCCATTACGAGGCTGTCCACTCATAAATGTAGCTTGTAGAGTATTTCCTACCTCTAACTCTGCCGACAAGGATAGTTTCTGTCACTTCCATGACTTTTTCAATGTGTATATCCACACTGAAAACACAACATGGGTACTCCTCCAATATCCTAATCAACTTAGCTTTTTTCCTTTTCTTTCCTGCAATCCTACCTCTTCCACCTTCCTCGCCTTCCAACGGCCTTTCAGTCGCATCTAGAACTTCAAGATTCGGTGACCTAGGTCGCCCTTCCTCCAGCTGATTTGGACCCTCCCAGTCAGATCATCCAGTTCCTTTAGGCCCTTCTTCAGGCCCGACAGAACCAAGAGCCTCCTTGCAGCTATCTCCTTTCTCGGAGCTTGAAACCCCCCTTGTTTCCCTTCTTCGTGAGAAGAATGATAGACTCCCGTCTATCCCAACACCGAATGTCTCTGCCCTCTAGGGTTTCTAACCAAACCCTTGGCTACTTCTGGCCCTGAGCTTGTCGCTTCACTACCCTGCGAGAGAAGATACTTTTCAAGGGAGGCAATACCCTGCCATTGGGGGGGGGGGAGTCTTTTCACAGTAGAAAATTCGTGAGGAAGCCCCCTACCCCAATCTGCCTCTCTGTGGCCTTCTCCCAAGAAATCTTTGAGCCCCATAGAGCCTAAGAAACCACAACTAGATACTATGTCTTCCAATCCACCTGAACGAAAGGCGATTGATGAAATACCTGGTAGAGACAAGTTTTGCTGAGGGAGCTGGTGCAGATCGCCATTGATCTTCACAGGGATTGACGAAAGTTGAGTTAAACCACGGCCATGCCCTTCCTTCCATGCATGATTGAACGTGCTCTGTAGACTTTTCTCAAGTAATGTTGCGCTGTTTGGAAAACCCCAGGCACCTTTTGGAGCCTTGTTCTTCTGAGCTGAATCACTCAAAGCCGGAAAAAAATGGTCCAAGTTCTTTGTCGACACCTCCTAACCCTAGACAGCGAGAAAATATTCCAGTGACGGTTCAATATCCACGGAATCCCATTCAAAACCCATATTTGCTTAACGCTTTAGGGCTAAAACCGCCTGTTCGACACCACATAAACCCTAGAAAACCAACCCTCCCATGCTCACACCGCCGACTAGCAAGGAGGTTAGGGTTAGTGAATGCGGAAATGACCATCCTAACCTCGCTTAACCCATGCAAAACCCGTCGAAATCTGTTTGCTGCGTGGCCGACCGTCGATTGCGCAGGTGTTTGCACGGCACTGACAAGTTGGGACGTCTGTCACCCCGTACGTAGCCTCGCCATTGGGGCTTGCAACCCGCCTCAGGACCACCAGAAACCAACCCTCCTGCCATGATTAGGGTTTCTGCCTTTGAAAACCATCATCGCCTCTATCCTTCCTTCTCAAGTCTATGTTTAATATGCAAATGTATTCCATAAAAAAAGTTATATATTAAAAAAAATTAACAATATATATATATATATATATATATATATATATATATTATTTTAATATTATTTTATTATTTTTTTAAGTTGGTGTTCTATTACCTTAAAAATTCATACATATTAGTACATCATTCATCCATTCATTAACAACATATTTTATGTTAGGTGGTTTCAATTTGCCCAATGGGAAACCAAATGTTGTTGACCACCTACCTATAAAATAACATGTCCAAAACTTTGATAGTCCTAAAAAATGCAATATAAAAAGAGAATCTACTGCTTAAACATAACACAAAAACTACCCAAGTTCATTTGAAAACTAGAAGTGAGAAGAAGTAACCGAAGCTGGATCTTTTGCATTAGATCCTGGAAGGGATGGCATGGCGGTGATGCATGGAACCTTCTGCTCAATTTATGCCAGACGCATGTCCATTCTCTCTGTGTAGAACCTTTGATTTCTTCATTTGCGTTTCACATCCTCTAGGCTTGTACACACATTTCGCCTTTCAACCTGTCACCCATTAAGAACCCTGCCTAGCAAGGTTTTCATTTGCCAGTAGAGAAATAGGGCTTGATAGTATTGATTTTCCCTTCCCTTCGTGTGGCCATTGTTAGGAACCCATTGGTCAATATCCTCTATGATATTCGAGTTGGAGAAATCATGTCTATCTCTTTTTTTCATAGTCTCTAGGTTTCACAATTCACTTCTGATTTCCAGGAGAGCCGTGGGATCAAAAGTATCGACAACCTCTTGGGCTTGTTGCTGGATGTGGTTTAGACCTTGAGGGTCGCGACCTCCCCCTTTTCCCTCTTACTTCTCATATGTTGCCTCTGCATTTGAATTAACTGGCTGGTTCTACGATGGTTGACACCAACCTGAATTAGAAGTGAGCACTTAGTGAAGCTATACAAAAAATAAACAAACAAAAACCAAATAGGGTGGATATTTTTCAACGACGACTCATCCCAATTCATATGGAAAATCAAAATGCTACCTTTGGTATAATTACCTTGAAACAAGAAATTCATGATAGGAGAAAAAAAAAACACAACCCCAATATAGATACAAGGTCCCTGTAATCCAACAAGCAAAGATTGATGGCATCCAATTCTAGACGCCACAACACTTCACAATACTAAGGCAGAAAGCTACCAATACACTAAAAATCTTTGGACCAAATAGAGAATTACTATCATCGTTTAAGGTTTTAGAAGGTTGGAGAATTTTCCGAAGAAAGGTAATCTCTTGATCTAGGAGGATCTCCACACATGCAAAAGTTTACTTTGTGCACCATGAAGAGATTGATAATGTTGTAAGTGAGTGGAAAATGACTCACAAAATATTCACTTATTTTCCATTTGTGTGAGAATTCACCTCACAACTAATTTGATATTTCTCAATGAGAGGTTGAGTTCTCTTGGCATGGTTGAGATCCTTGAAGCCTTTGGATTTTACCATTTTTTTTCCTTGAGTAAGTTTTAGATCCTATAATAATGGATCTTTTTTTTCTTTAAAATGTCTTAAGATTCTATTATTGTGGGTTTTGGGAGTTATGTATTTTTGTTGGGGAAAAACTAAATAAATTCCTTATGTGAGCCTTTTTTTGCAGTGGGGGTGGAGGGTTGGAGAGAACCTTTGGAGAAGTTTTGTGTAGTGGATCTGACAAGAAAATGTATAGAAATGGAAAATATACCCAAGAAATAATACCATAGAACATAAAACTTCAGATCTTCATTAATATCAAAACCCTTGATGTAGGGAAACACCATACATTCACTCCTTAAGGAAGGAGATCACTCCACAAGCCATGTGCTTGCCAATAGAATAATCCTTGACATCTCTCAATGGAGAGTCTCTAGCCTCTATATAGGTTTCATACATGAAATACCATGGGTAGTTACCATGGGTCTCTCAATACCATACATCCAATACAATGGGCTTATCACTTTATTCCCTAGCTACATGTGGTCCCTTACATAATGTGGGTTAACCACTTTATTTATTAACTATGGACCATTTATTTATCATTATTATATTATTACATCATATTATTCTCTTGGGTACCTCCCTCTGTACCCTATATTATCCCCCCTAGGTATACTACGTTGCACCCCCCTTAAACATGTTTCGTCTTCGAAACATGAGAATAACACAAATAATAAGATCTACTCAAAAGAGTATTCCATTGGTACCATTCACGTGCATCTAGCCATCCAAGAGAAAGGTGAAAACTCGAACTAGTCGGTTCCTCGCTCGCTTGAGATGGAAGCGGGTTCTGGTGGTTCTTCTATGTTGATGTGTTGTAAGTGGATCATCGCACCTCTCTATGTGTCGTCTAGGGGTTGTTTTCCTTGTTGCTAATTCGTTGCCACCTTGTTGGTTGTTGTCTTTCTGGGTTATGCGGGTGGTGATATGTTGAAGCTTTAATTGATGTAATATCTTTCATTAATTCCTCCATTATTGGTGATGGAGTGGTGTCTGGTTCCTTTGTCTGTGCATGGTTCCTAATGCAAATATCGTGCAATGCAATTTTCTTCTTTTTATACCAGAGCTTCATGAATTTCTTTTGCACATTAAAATTGACAGTACCAATGGATTCCATCCAAGGGTGTCCCAAAACAACATCCACAACAGCCATATCTGAAGCATAAAAATCAGAATGCAACACATACTTATCCATAGAAATCTTCAAATCTTTATAAATTTGAATAACTTCATTATCAACCTGTGTGTTTTCAATATGCTTGTTTGGAACTTGCAATTTTTTGCCAAATTCACCTTGCAACTATGAATGATAGACACAATGATGTTCTCTTTCTAAATGCTTCCATGAACTCGTAATATGGAAATATTAGTAGAAAATAAGTCTTTATGGCTCTTACTTTCCTTATTTTCGGCTTGAGACCACTTTTCCAAAAGGAAATTTTCAAGTTTTTTCTCGGGAATTTTCCTCACTAAGCTGTCAAGTGAGGTCCACCATTTATTTACCTCATCTTTCACATGAAGCCCTATGGAGCATATCCAAAAATTTCAATATTGAGCCTTGTGATGTTGTAAAAATCTTCAATAGTAGGGCCATCGTCTTTTCCTGTAAACTTCATCTTGCGAGAACCTCTAAAACAAAGTAGGGGTTTTGAAAAAAATCACTTACTTTGGAAAAAAATTAAAATGGACATTACTTGGTCAATATAACTCAGAATCCTTAATATAATTTGTTTTCAAAAATGGAATATTCATTCTGCATTTATTCTTGTGACTTAAATCCTGATCTAGGTACTCTGAAAACACAGATCTGCGCTGCAACAGTCCTATTATCATAAAATTTCTGAAAAAATGGCTGATTTTAAATTAGTAATAACTCCCTCATCAGGACTCTGATTTGATCAATTTTTTTTTGAAATCGGGTGATTTTTCAAGGAGATATCAGATCTATAATTATTTTTCTGAGATTATGCACCAAAATCTACAAAAAATGTTAAGAGAGCCGCTGTCTAGAAATTGTCGTCAGAAACATTTCTGCAACAAAGCTGAATTTAAATCAGTGATATCGCCCTCATCCGAACTCCAATTCGAATGATTTTTTTTTTGAAATTGGGTATTTTTGCACAAGGAATCCAGATATGCTATTTATTTCTGATAATTTTGTGCCAAAATTTCATATCTGCTCTGAAAAATCGCTGCCCAAAAATTTCCTGCAAAAAAAAGAAAAAACAAATCTCCCAAACTCTGCCCAAGAAAGTGCTCTGATACCAGTTGTAGTGGATCTGACAATAAAATGTATAGAAATAGAAAATATACCCAAGAAATAATACCATAGAATATAAAATTTCATATCTTCATTAATATCAAAACCCTTGAGGTAAGGCAACACCATACATTCACTCCTTAAGGAAGGAGATCACTCTACAAGCCATGTGCTTGCCAATACAATAATCCTTGAAATTTTTCAATGGAGAGTCTCTAGCCTCTATATAGGTTTTATACATGCAATACTGTGGATAGTTACCATGGGTCTCTCAATACCATACATCCAATACAATGGTCTTATCACTTTATTCCCTAGCTACATGTGGTCCCTTACATAATGTGGGTTAACCACTTTATTTATTAACTATGGCCCATTTATTTATCATTATTACATTATTACATCATATTATTCCCTTGGGTACCTCCCTCTGTACCATATATTATCCCCCCTAGGTATATTACATTTTGTGGGAGAGATTTTGGAGGAGTTTTGTAGGAGTTTTGTAGGAGATTGAAGCCTTGTATTGAGAAAAAATACAGTCCTTTTGGTGCCGAGGAAATGTATTTTATGTGAGTTCCTTTGGCCCTTTTGTGAGAAGACAACTATTTAAGGAGCATGATCCACATATGGTGTGAGATATTTTAGCCCATTGTAAGAAGGAGAATGCCTCAAAATTACTAAAGCAATTCATAGTTCCAAACAAATCCGGATACGTAACCCCTTCCCCTTAGGGTGAACTCCATTATGATATCGATGTTATGATTATTCATGGTTGTTTGTGTTGCTTGTTTCTTTGATGTTTGAATTCTTTAAATAATTTTGATGTGATGGTGAATCATTATTTTAAAAATGTGTTGCTCATGTTCGCATGCAAAATCATGTCAGTAAAAAGTCCTACAATGAGTATTTTTGTTTAAGTAAGTGTTTGAAAAAATATCTCAGATCAAGTGGTATCAGAGCGGTCAAACTATTTTGCCAGGATTGTGAATATCATCACGGGAAGAGACTTGAAGAGATCAATAATTGATGAGTTGGAGGAGATCAACCATTTCATTCAAGCCGAGAATGTAGAGCTTCGAAGACTTCTCCAAGATGCAGAAGAAGAAAAGATAAAGTTGAGGCTTATGTTGGAGCAGGTTGTGGAGGAACAAATGGGAGAGTACTGTTCCACCAACAAATGGGAGTTGACCAAAGCTAATGATCGTGCATCACCAATGGGATCGAAGGTGACAAAAGCTTCAAAGCCACTGAGAAAACCATATAAGAATGAGGATGGCACGTCAATTTTTGAAAATGATACCACGAACAAGAAATCCAAGAAAGGAGTGAAGTCCAAATCTTCTTCTTGGACTTACGACAAGGAAAGGTCTACGAGGTATGATCCACACATGTACGATAGGGTTCCTTTCAATTACAAGCAAACTAAAAATGCAAGTAAGAATTTATGGTGTAAGAAACCTTGTACATTTTTGGGTTAAATAATCATTGTGTTGCAAGATGTTGGAAAAGATTGTCTTTGGATAAACATATTCGATCAACAAAGAAAAAGGGTAATTCTCCTTGTCATAAGAAAGAGAATAGCAAAAAGAATTTCTGTACTCATTGCCAAATGAGTGGTCACTAGATTGGTAAGTGTTGGAAAATTCATCAACACCTTAATCCCAACCAAAGAAAAGCAAGGAAACAATGCAATTATCTTCAAATAAAAAGTAAGTAGATAAGAAAAGTAGTTCAACAGAAGATGAAATAAAGAAATAAATCACAACAACTACGATAAAACATGCCATCAATGTTTCTGGAACTGTACAACAGTCTAAGGAGAGTCCATTCGAGTGATTTGATAAGAAATCGATAAGAAATGGATGGGATATCTTCAAAGTTGAGTTTTCCAGTCATGCTTATGTCTTCAAAAACAATTTTTAGATTTGTTTTTATGTATATATAGAATTAATACAAAAAAAAAACCTAATTACTACAAGTATGATAATAAAAGATTGTAGTTCTTTACTTCATCTCTATACTTAGCTCGTCTAGTCACTACTTTTTTTTTTGCGCCCTATGTTACCAGAAGATTTGGTCGGAGACCGACCATGGTCATTGCCGACACATTCTTTCTTTGCAGAGTCGTCTTGAATGCTTGAATGTTACAATGGGCATTATGTGTGCGAATTTAGTGAACTATGGAACTAATAATATTATTCCATGGGGATTGAGGCTTTCATTGGGCTTTGAAGGTATCTCTGCAATACTGCTATTTGTGGGGTCTCTAGTTGCGCCGAGAGGCGCAATCTACAACCCAATATGACCCTGATGTCGAGTATGTCACGTCCTCAAAAAGAATAAATTTTATTTTTGCTAATGTCGGCTAAAGCATTAACCTAATCTTTAATTTTATATAACTTGAATATTTAGATTATATATAACTTTTTTAACTTATTAATGGGCTGAGATTAATTACTAAAATACAACTATGTATTATTTATATAATTTGAATGGATAGAAAATTATCTCACCCATTTAATAATTGCTTTATTATATACTTGAATTTGAATGGATCATAAATTTACCTTTAACAAAAAAAATTACCACATTGAATTTCCAAATTAAGTAAAATTTTAAACATCTTTACTCTTTACTAAAGTCAATACCATTTCCTAAATCAAAGGAAAAGAGTTAATTCAACACAAACAATCAAAATCCAAAATATTTTAACATTCCTTTTAATTAAATATTTGTAAAATGAACCTTTAAAAATAAAACCCATGTTGTATGGATAAATTAAAATCTTTAAAGAGATAAATATTTCCCCATCAAAATTGCGATATTTCAAAATTTAAATAAATAAAAATCTAAATAAACCGGAGGTATGGTAAATAAATAAAACCTATATTTATACTTACTCCAGAGCTATGGTAAATAAATAAAATTATATATAAACTAGATGTATGGTAAATAAATAAAAACTTATTTTTATATTTATTCCATAAACCTTTTTATATTTACAAAAACTCAAAAAACGAAGCCTATGGAACGAATACCATGGGAAAAATTAATATTGATACCATGGGCTAAATACCATGGGCCAAATACCATATTTATAAAAGAAGTATGGTAAATAAATAAATACAAAAAGGTATAAAGAGGTATGATAAATAAATAAATATAAAATAGGTATAAAGAGGTATGGTAAATAAATAAATATAAAAGAGGTATAAAGAGGTAAGGTAAAAAAATAAAAATATATCAAATATGATTATAAATAAAAATCTAATTATATAACAAGCCTATGGGCCAAATACCATAGTAAATAAAAGAGGTATGGTAAATAAATAAAAATATAAATAAACCATAGGTATGGTAAGTAAATAAAACCTCTTTTCATATTTACTCCATAATCTGCTTTATATTTATGAACACTCAAAAAATAGGTTTTATTTAGGTGAAGCCTATGGTCCAAATACCATGGGCTAAATTATTATTAATACCATGCAAAAAAAACATTATTATTCTAATATAATATTAAAAGATTAATATTATTATTATTATTATTATTAAATCTAATACTCATATTAATATATTATAATATTAATATTATTAAATTTAATAACTTTTGATTAATACAATATTAAATTTATTATATTATAATATATATAAATGTATCATGATATATATTAACTCTAGATATATATGGGAGGGAAGAAGAAAGATATAGCGCAATAGAGGTGGAGATATAGGGGGATTGACAAGGGAGAGATGGAGATAAACTAAAGGAAAGGGGAGAGGAGGAATGAAGAGCGAGAGAGGGAGACACAAATATGGAGGAGGGAGAGAGAGAAGGGGAGGGGGAGGTAGATAGTGATCGGATTAGAGGAGACAGAGATGGCGGAAGAGAGAGGGGGGTAAGAGATAAATGGAGAGAGAGATGGAAGAAGAGAGAGGGAGGTAAGAGAGAAAGGGAGAGATAGGAAGGACCAGAGAGAGGACTTGAGAGAGGGAGGGATAGAGATAAGTTGAAGGGGGAGAGAGGGAGGGAAGAAGAAATATATATATAGAGAGAGAAGTGGAGAGATAGAGAGGGAGTGGCAAGGGAGAGATGGAGAGAGAGTGTGTATGTTTAAGGGTGAGAAAAGATACAAAGTATGATGTATGGAGAGAAGGGGGGAGAGAAGGAGAGAGGGAGAAATATAGTAATGTAGTTGGATGGAGAGAGGGGTGGGGAGAGAGAGTGTAGAAATTATATAACTGATATGTTATACATCCGAGATTCTCCTGATCACACACTATTTGACTTCATGCACAATACAAAATCTCTTCTACCATTGATCATTAATTGCGGAAATAAAATCAATTGCATGCACACATTAAAACCATAAAAATTCACACATATGAACACAATAATTTATGGGAAAGCTTAAAGCTAAAAACCCCCAACTATCTATATATTATATGTCATAGAGATCATGTAACAATCATCATAGAAAGCTCCTCATAAGCTCTCTGTACAATCTCCAATTGCTACACACTAATCAGGTCCGATCTTGCAAATCCCATGCACCGATCTCTGCCACCTGCTAGCCTGGCTCTACTGCGCAATCACTGCTGAAGAATGGCTCTGAATGAACTTGAATTGGTCCAGCCTTGCTCACGCAATCCTCATTGGCATCTCCAACCACTGTGTGTTGCAAATCATGCAACACTATAGTCACAATTGATAGTCACATTGCTCTTTCACCTACCTCTTCACTGGTCTCCACTGAAACTGTCCATGCACTGTAGTTAACTGATGTATTCTTCAGTTGATTAATGAGTTAATAATTACTGAATTAATTATTAATTAATTCACACCACTCTCACTAGTGTATCAATCAGTTAGACTAGATACAACTAGCTCAACTGTGTCTAACTGAGTTAAACTGAACACAACTCCACCAACTACCTCAATAACTCTACCAAACTCTGTCACATGAGTTCTAACCGAAGTCTCCATGCAATAGCTCCACTTAACCCTTAGGAATAGCGTAATTCCTTTTGTCATCTCCTGTGCCACATCTGTGCACTTAACTGAAGTGCTCCAAGAGAATAAGATAATGTTTATAGTCCAAATATTATTAAGAGCTAATAATATTCGACATATCTATTTTTAGACCGGCAATCTAAAAATAGATTCCGCCCAATATGTCTAAAAATAGAAGTCCATATATTTTTCCAACTTGACCAACCATCCACAAATAGCATCCTGCAACTCATAGAATATGATCGACATGTCTAAAAATAGACTTGCGCCAAAAATAGCCTGCGGGCCCACATAGTGAAGGCAACTCTTTTCACTAAGCTCATCATCTTGTTGCAATCTCAACAGAGAGAGAGAGAGAGAGAGGGAAGAGAGAGGGAGGTAGGAGAGAAAGGGAGAGAGGGGAAGGATGAGAGAGAGGACTTAAGAGAGAGGAGGAGAATGATAGGGGAAGAGAGAGTATTAGAGAGAGAGAGAGAGAGAGAGAGAGAGAGATCAAGGAAGAGAGAGGGAGGTAGGAGAGAAAGGGAGAGAGAGGAAGGACGAGAGAGAGGACTTGAGATAGAGGAGGAGAGAGGGATCGATAGAGAGATGGAGTTGGAAGGGGAGAGAGGTAGGAAATAAGAAATATAGAGAGTGAGAAGTGGAGAGAGAGAAGGAGTGACAAGGGAGAGACACTGAGAGAGCGTGTATGTTTGGGGGTGAGATAAAGAGACAAATAAGGAGAGATAAAGATAAGGGGGGAGAGAATGAGAGATAAGGAGAGAGAGAGGGATATAGTAACATAGTTGGTGGAGAGAGAGAGAGAGAGAGAGAGAGAGAGATAGAGAGAGAGGGGAGAGAAAGGGAAAGAGCGAAAGGAAGAGAGAGGATGTGAGAGAGTAGAGAGAGGGAGGGGAAGAGAGATGGACTTGGAGGGGGAGAGAGAGGGAGGTAAGAAGAAAGACATAGAGAGATAAAGGCGGAGAGGGAGAGAGAGAGAAAGAGACAAGGAAGATGGAGAGAGGGAGAGAGGATAGAAGGAGGAAAGAGAGATATTAGCGGGGAAGAGGGAGAGAAGGGGAAGATAGAGATATATATGGAAGGTGAAGAGAGGGAAGAAGAGAGAGATGGGGAGAGGGAAGGAGTGACAAAGAGATTGATAGATATGGAGTGCGAGAGCATGTGTGTTTAGGGGGGTGAGATAGAGAGACAAAAAAGAAGGGATGGAGGGGGATATAGAATCTAGATATGGATGGAGAGTGGAGAGAGGGAAGAATATTTCTTGCACTAGATGGATTGATTTAAGTGGAGATGGTGATTTCTAATCCTATTTGATTGTTTGCACTAGATTCATCGATTTTAGTGTAGATATTTTTTTCTAATGATATTTGATTACTTGCACTAGATGCATTGATTTCAGTGTAGGTGGTGATTTCTAATACTATTTGATTGCTTGCATTGGATGTGTTGATTTCAATGTAGATGTTGATTTATACTTATATTTGATTGCTTGCACTAGATGCATTGATTTCAATGTAGATGATTCCTAATCCTATTTGATTGTTTGCACTAAATGCATTGATTTCAGTGTAGAAGCTATTTTCTAATCTTATTTGATTGCTTGCATTAAACACATTGATTTCAATGTTGATGTTGATTTCTGATTTGATGTAATTGGATATATGATGGTACATTAATTTTAAAGTGATTGGATTAACAATATGCATTGATTTTAGTGTAAGCACAAAACGGTATTGACAGTGCACATTGAATTTTGTGTTATAGTAATTTAACCTATTAATATTAGAGAGCAAGAGAGACAAGTATAATGTTTACTACAACAGCTCGAGCTAAAGATTTAAATTATTTATGATTTAAACTTTCTTTTTCATATAATCGATATGAAAAGATGACAAAACTAACAAAGGCGACAATAAGAATAATAGAAGAGAATAGTTTGAGATTGATCACAATGAAGACTATTTGTAACATGAGTACATTCTTATTATTCACATTTTCTATCTTTCAACATTATTATTGTCACTTTGCATTCAAAAAAATCATTTCATCATTTTTCATCATTAAATTTATTAAAAATATTTAACATCTCAACAAAATGAGGTAACTAAGAAAATTTAAAATTAAAATGACCAAGTTAATCTCAGAAATATTTAGCATATTTAAAATGATTATATTAATATTTGATATATTTACATATTATTGATAAAATTAATCATATATTCGATAGATTTTCCTTGGCAGCACACCATTGAAACCAACCTAGATCCATCTTAACTCCAGATCTATCAAGCGCTGAGAGGGATCAAATCTCTCGAGGTGCAAACCTTTCCTCAAGTTTTGCACTCAAAAAAGAGGTTTTCACCTCGAGATATTTGATCCCTCTCGGCACTTGATAGATCCGGAGTTAAGATGGATCTAGGCTAGTTTTAGTAGAGACAACCAATAGTCTAATTGAAAGAGGATACCTAGAAGGCTACAAGAAGGTATTGAGAAAAATCAGAGGAACAAACAATGTGGATGAAGAGTTCGCTGAACATGGAGTCATGCACGGGGAGTTGGCCAGACAGAGCCTACACTAAGGAGAGAAGCAACGTTTTCAGTTGTAGGGCTACATATCTATATTGCCCTTGTAAAGATGCAAGCTAGATATTCTTGAAGCAGAATGGCCACATTTTGATGCCAATATTGTTTTGTTGAGGTTTGTTCTAGCCACTCTTAGGAGTTGAAGAGAGTGAGATATAGTTGTTTGTCTACACCTTATTGGCATCATTATAATGAGTTCGTGATCACTAAGTGAGGCATTGTGGCCTAGGTTTATTTTGGCAACGTATTGCAAACTTGGCCAATGAGAGTTTGCATGAAATCTTAGTGAATGTGATGTTTAAAGTTGTGATCGAGACATCATCAGCTGTAGGTGTGGGTTGATGCAGATTATGGCTTCAACATTTCGATTCCGATGGGAAAAGGTGAAGGAAAAGGGAAATGTGCCTTTCATGGAAAATTTGATATGCAACTAGTACAAAGACCTACATTGGTACTTTTGGAGGACCAAAAGTTGTTTGATCAAGGAGGATTTCCACACATATGCAAAAGCTTACTTTGTGCACCATGAAGATATTTGATGATAGGTGATAAAGCTAGGAATAAGAAAATAAATGGGATTAATATTTTTATGCCTTATTTCATTTAAAATTGTAAAGTGGATAATGTTGTAAGTGAGTGGAAAATGACTCACAAAATATTCACTTATTTGCCATTTGAAAAATTTATTTTGTGAGAATTCACCTCACAATTAATTTGCTATTTCTCAATGAGAGGTTGAGGTCTCTTGGCATGGTTGAGATCCTTGTTTGGATTTTACCATTTTTTTTTGCCTTGAGTAAGTTTTAGATCTGAGAATCATGGATCTTGTTTTCCTTAAATGTCTTAAGATCCTATTGTTGTGGCTATGGGGAGTTATGTTTTTTTCTTGGGGAAACTATATAAATTCCTTATGTGAGCCTTTTCTTTGGGGGGAGAACTTTTTGGAGAAGTTTTATGGGAGCTTTTGGAGGAGTTTTGTAGGAGTTTGAAGCCTTGTATCGAGAGAAAATGTAGCCTTTCTCGTGCTGAGGTAATGTCTTTGATGTGAGTGCCTTGGCCCCTTTGTGAGAAGAAAACCCTTTGAGGAGCATGATCCACATATGGTGTGAGATTTTTTATCCCATTATAAGAAGGAGAATGTCTCAGAATTAATAAAGGATTCGTAGTTCCAAACGAATCCGAAGACTTAGCCCCTTCCCTAGGGTGAACTTTGTTATCATATCAGTGTTATGATTATTCATGGTTGTTTGTATTGCTTGTTTCTTTGATGTTTGACTTTTTTGAATAATGTTGATGTGATGATAAATCATTATTTAAAGAATATGCCGCTTATGTCTGCATGCAAAATCATGTGAGTAAAAGATCTTGCAATGAATATTTTTGTTTAAGTAAGTGTTAACAAAAATTTCTCGGATCACCACTCGTAATTGAGAGTCGTAAGCTAGTAAGTGATTTGTGTCTCATATCCCTTGAGAGTAGCCAAACCCCACAAGATTCTTGTTTTCTCATGCCTCGAGCAATTGATGACCTTCTTTAAGACTTTGCCATGAAAGATTAGAGCTCAAATTTCCTCAGTGCTAGGAATATGAAGTTTTTTTCTAATATTGTGCTTCATGAGACTCGTTCGCCAGGACATCAAGGTACGAGGAGTTTAACTTATAATTTTAACGTTGTCTTGCTCAAACCCAAAGCCCACTTGGAAAGCTGGCCGAGTCTCTCTGCCATATGTGACGAGCAAATTCTTCTTTGAGACATAGGGTAAGCCAACCTGACTTGTCTCTCTCCCTCGACGTTTAGCAAACTTCATGGTTCGTTGGGTAAATGAAACTTTATGTATTCGCATGCATTGGGGATAGCCATACCACTCCACATTTAATGCTCTCATAAACCTAAAGTGAGAAGTGTGCCACTATTATTTCCTAAGTCATAGGTTATTTAATGTTGGTAGGCAAGTATATACTACTCACCAACATTAAATAATTTAAAAAATAAAAGTTACTAATAAAAAGCACGCATCCTCGACCAACTTCCTCCTTCATCACTTCATAAGGAATTTTAAAATTTCATTATTTACACTATTTCAAAATTTATATTCTACCTATTCATCATTCTTATAAATAATTTTTTTAAAATATAATATAAAAAGACTCTAATCACATATTTCTATTTTGAAAATATTTAAAAAAAACCAAAAATTTAATAATTTTCAATTTTACAGATTGGTGTAAGTTTTCTAAATTCTCTTTTTCAATTTTACGGATTGTCCAAGTTTTCTAAATTCTCTTTTCTGAGAGTGTAATTTAAACCATGATGTAATGGATAGTAAAAATTATGATTAAGTTTTCTCAATTCTCTTTTCTTGTACAGTAATTTCAACCATGGTGTAATAGATGGTAATCATTATTTTATCATTTAGATTATTAGCAGTTTTAAAGAAAGGTGGGAAATCGGAGATAGTGAAACCCTCGTTAGACTTACGAATCGAAATCTGATTTCGAACCTTTCGTAATTTTGAAATTAGAGATTGACTTAGAAAAAAAAAGGAAAGTATGTTTGATAAGGTTAAAAATAATTTATGGGATAGATTGTTTTTTTATATGATTTTTGGTTTTTTTTTTCTGTGGAGATTTATAATAAATGTTAGACAAACTTTTTGTTGAATAGGTTATTTTAAGAGCTAGCTGCCAAAATATTTGCATAATTTTTCTTGTTGTTTTTGAAGGCCTAGCATTTTAAAATGAAATGTTTTTTTGCTTCCATTTTTCTGGAAGAGCAAAAAATACATACTCTTTTCTCCCTCATTTTTTTTGGCCTTTTTCAGCTCTCTGTTTCACAACGGAGTTGATGAGAATTAGTCCTTAATTTACAATAAAAATTTGAGATCTCTAAAAAATATTGACCCCTATTTACACTTTTTTGCTAATAATTATGAGTAGAGTTAAACTCTTCAATGTAGTACATTTTCCTCCTTGGCTCTTTCTTCCAAATAATTGTTGAAATTTATAATTATATATATTAATAACAATTTGGTTATTAAAATTTATGAATATATCATATTTTATTTTTAACTAAAGACATATTCTTACTTGATAAATCTAATCAGATTATAAAATATAACACATTAAATTTTTAAAAATTACCAAAAAAATATTGGTAGCCAACATTTTACACATTTCAAAGCCAAAGTAAAAAATATGCAATGTGGCAGTACTATGACAATTCAAACACATCAATGTTTCATGGCCTCCACGTTCTCATTTCAGGCTTGACACCACACTGAACTTACAAACGGTTTCACCTATGGTTGTCTGTATAAATTAAAGATGCAATGTGGCAGTACTGGTGACAATTCAAACTCATCAATGTTTGCATGGCCTCCACGTTCTTATTGTCCTTCCATATACTCATTTCAGGGTTGACACCACACTTGAAGCTTACAAACGGTTGGAGATCAGATCTCATCTGCTGTTGTCTGTCTAAATTAAAGATTGGTTTCAAGTTAGAGATCAGATCTCATCTGCTCTTGTCTGTATAAATTAAAGATTGGTTTCAAGTTAGAGATCAGATCTCATCTGCTCTTGTCTGTATAAATTAAAGATTGGTTTCAAGTTAACCTGAAAATAGCATTCAGCATTCATAGTTAGATTAAAGTAGGATCGTCATTGCAACTATAGTTAGATTAAACTGGGATCATCATGGCAAATGAGCAGCAGCCCAGGCGGGTTAGATTAAACTGGGATCATCATGGCAAATGAGCAGCAGCCCAGGCGGGGAGTTGCTACTGACATTAGGGAAGATGCAGGCCCTGCTATCTCAGACCCATCTATAGGTAATTAGCTTACTGGCTCCATAGTATACCATGTTACAGTATATAGATATGCTTGACACCATTTCTTGACAATGGTCTTGATCAATGTTGTTTTGTTTTCCCCTTTGTTTTGGCATAAAACAGTGGTGGAGTGTGTATGTGGTGTTTATTGTTAAATGGATGTAATTAATGTAGGACTTTATAAAGTGCCACATACCAGGGAAGCCATCTTCATCGGACCAATGCCTCCTCCAGGTACTGCTGTGAAGGCCAATGCAGAGAAAGCGGGTATAACTCCTAACGGTACGTGAAACCATCAAAAACTATCAAACCTGCTCTATTTGGTTGCATAGCCCTAATCTTGAACTGA